>JAPYZR010011687.1:0-10685 GCA_030522945.1 Trichopria nigra
GACCATCTTCGCCTCTTTTTTTGTCACCTTCATTCCTGGCTCTGTCGAGCTGGTTCCGGCATCGTTCGCGGCTCCGGTACATAAGGAATACGCGACAAAATCTTATTAGGCCAGTAAGTGCTCATCACATTAACTTTCAGTTCAAAAAATTACAGACAATTACATTTGGTTTCTACATTTTCACGACGACTGAAGTCAAAAAACTGTAGTTGAATTTTCACTCCGGAAAAATAGAGAGAACTGGCTTTACAAGACTTAGTTATAGAACTAACTTCTGGAACACTCCCGTCTGAAAATCCTCTCTTATTTCAAATGCAACTGTCACGATTTTGCAGTTCTATAAATTTTCTTATTTTAAGTTTCTTTTTTATTGGATCATTTTTCATAAATTACTTATTCAAAAAATATTTTATAGGGATCTAACAAGATTAATTGTTATTGTAATGATCAATTTCAAATAAACAAAAAATATTTTTCACCGAATACTTCTTATATTTAATTTCGATGATTATTACATATTTCTGTTTTTTTTAAGGTGCTAATTCAACAAGCTATCAATTTGTATTTGATAATAATACATGTACTAATGTGATCCTAATGTGATCTATTATACGTATCGTGCTATTCGACAAAACGATGGAAGGTATTCCGTGATTACTGATCACCCACTGTGAACTATATGTTTCTTCCAGTTCCAAACAATATTTGAACTACATTCAGGGCGGGTGATCTAAACAATAGTGGTAGGGACGACATAATACTTCTCAACACGAAATTGAACGATTTGAGTTTATGGCCGGAAATTTATTGAAAATAAATCAATCGAAAGTTAATAAAAAATCTAATAAAATTTTCGTTTGCAAGGGAATACAAATAAAATTACGTTTATTGACGAAATGCCTATGTCATTGTGGCATAATTCCATATCGTATCCAACGGTCAACAATTTTTCCAAGAATTTTTTCCAAAAGTATTTTAGACAAAAGAATATTAAAAAAAAAAAATTAATAAAAAATGCATAATATACATAAAAATGGCTATTTTGAATGAACTTTGCAGTGAACATTATTTTTCGAATTTTTGGAAAAAATGTTGCGTGACATATCATCAAGTGAATTTTCTTGATCCTTTTTTAATAATTAATAAGATGTGTATTTTTTCTTTGTACTTAGAACCTATGATAATTAGTAAAGCATAATTGACAAAGTTGTTCAAAAGTAAATAGATCATTAGATTTACGTTTATGTAGTAATATATACAGTGAAAGAATTTAAAATTGAAACTTAGTAATAAATAAATGACTTTATTTGTTATCCTTATATATTTCTAAATTTATATATTTATGCAAAAACTTTCTCAATGTTTCATTGTTTGCATACTTTTTTCTTTTGCTATAAACTTTTTAACATCGTTAAAATTAAAAATTTGCCCTGTATTTAATCTACATACATCTACATAATCTACATTTATAGTTGAAACCGTATAATGTTTATTATCTCCTAAAATATTCCCTTTGTGTTCTTGTATTCTTGTTTTTAATAATCTTCTCATGCATTTATACGCCGTCACGTTGATTAAATTTTATTCTGAATACGACACCACTTTGACGTTCTATTAATAATACATATATTAAATGTTATATATTATATTATACATTATATTATATATTATGTTACATATTATATTGTATTGGATTTTGACCACTTTGACGTTCTATATATATATATTATAGGAACGTCAAAGTGTCGTTGTACACAGAATAAAATGTTATCAACGTGGCGGCAGATGTCTTTATATAAGGCTTTATGCCTGCTATACGCTCGTATTGAAAGGTTTATGTACTATACCCTTATATTTTTTCGTTTTAATGTTCGTTCGGTTCGGATATTAAACTTTTACACGTAGTATACTTTTTTTGCAGCCATTTGATTATTTGAATAAAAATTTTACGATATTTGAAATATTGTTTTGTTTAAAAAACTTTTAGGAAAAAATCGCGTTTGAATTTTTCTTTAAATGATATTAAAATTTCGAAATTGGACTGACGGTTTGTCTTAAATTTCATTATTTCCTTAATAAATTAAAGTAAAACTCATCAAATTCCCATACCATTTCGAAATTTATGTTTTATAAAATAAAGGATAAACAAATAATAAAATGGCGAGTTAGCAAATATTAAAAACCATTAAAATATCTAAGTCTACTAGTACAACGTTCAAAGTTTAACCACACGCAGATCATTTGATATATAGTGAAACAATATTGGAGAAAACTGCAACGTTCAGCAATGTACACTTCTCGTATAGATAACCCGAAAACTTTATGGCAAACCATAAAATGCGATATTAAAGTGAAAATATGAATTTCAGAGATTGACTGGGCATTTTGTACGCTTAGAAAGCATAAACGTTACTTTTATTCCTTTTGATAATTGTACGAATAATAACCAGAAGTAAAAAAAATAATTTTAAAATGTTTCTGAAAGCTTTCGACGGAAGATTTTCGTGGTATATATCCTGACAGAATTTCTATGAATTTAGTTAATTTCTAATTAAATTGAAATTCTAATCACTGATCACATAGATCAGATTAAGATCTGATGATTTTAAACATATTGGATATGATGACATGATTTTTCTTTTTTTCTTAAAGTTAGGTTGAATACATTAATAATAATCAAGAATAGACATTAACTGCATGGTTTTATATACTTTGTTTTTTTTTTCAATTTCCTCCTTCTCAATTATATCCGTTAATTCGTGAAGTTGTTAGAAGTCGTATGTTTTTCATCAATCTGATGGATTAATAGACAAATGAATTTCGACTTTTTTTCACTACCTCGTTATTTTGAATTCCCTTCGATGCTGACACATTTGCTTTTTTTTTAAACGCTATTAGGTATCTTATTTTTTTATATTTAGCCTTGATTATTCTCACGGCCTGTCTAGAAAGATTTTCATGACATAGTACAAATTTACAATGTCCTATATATATCCTATATATACATATATGTTATCAAGTCTTATATAACCTTCATTATTTACTAAAAATTTTTTATTATTATTATTATTTAAATTTAAAATGTCTCTAGACAATGAATTTCTAACGAATTTCTGAATTTCTGAACATGGCCGAAACGTCAAATCAAAGTCCTACTGTCACAAACACCGTATAAAAATACTCAAGATTAAATCTGTAATAACAATTGCTAATTGATGTAATTCGAAAAAAAAAATTGTATCGATGTGGAACTTTAAATTTTCATTTCCACTTTTACAATTCTCTCAATAACCTCCCCGATAATTATTTCAATATGCGTAGTCACGTGCGAAATGGGAAATGCTGCGTGTACTACTGGAAAGTAAATATTTTAATTTTCAGCAACTGTCAGCATTTTGAATACTTGATATACAAAACCTTAATTCTGTTAACGTATTCATCGCAACGTTCAAGTCATCGTCACATTGTCCTGTTTTTTTTATTTCAAAAAAGGGTACAATTTTTTTTTCACCTGGTAATAATTCAATTGAAATTAATGCATTTAAATACATATAAATATTTAAATACAAAGAAGTTTACATTTAATTAATATATTTACGGATAAATAATTTTGTAAAAAAAAAATTGAAAAAATATATATCTTGGCATTAAAATCAAATAGAAATTTGATGAATTATATGAAAAAAATGTGATCTATATTGAGAATACATGTATGTAAATAAATACATTAAAATTTCATTTTTTGTTTTGATGAATTTTCAATTGTAAATAATGCGTACTCAAATAAATTATGAAATTTTCCATTAAACAATTTTTCAGTACTTTCTCAAAAATATCCAAGTAAATAGCATGAGGTCTTTATTCTTCCATTATCCACAATTCTTACAGCATCAACGAAAAGCTTTCACGGTATAATTTACTGAATATGACAGGTAAACGGGCAGTTTAATTCTCAGTGCATTAAGATAAAAGTAACATAATGGTTCCTTATTCATTCATCCAGAAAAAAAATTGCTTTTTAAAATAAACTGCGGTTCGTAATTCCGAAAACTTTGTGCGAACTTTGGACAGAGCTACGGTGCACTTGATACAAAAAATAAAAAATGAAATGTATAATTAGTACTGCAGATTTTAAAATTCTGAAGAAAACTTCATGTCATTTGTTCATTTCACAACTAACAATTTTGAAATATACGGGTCTGTAAATATAACGAATGTTTGAAAACGCTTTCCAAATATTCAGAATTACAAACGAACAACAACTTTTCGTTTACCAAACCGTATTTAAATATTTCAGGGAATTTGATAGCGTATAATGTAAATATACCAGTATAAACACGATAAGTCGAGATAGGAGAATGTAAAATTGAAATGCGATAAATAATTCATTAGTAAATTACAATTACGGTATACAGCCCTGGTAGAAATTAATCGTAGCATTCCGTTTTATTGTAAAGGCCTTATATCGGAAAATCATTATAAAATCTGTACGAGAAAATCTCCCGATTCTGTCCAGTTTTTGTGTAGAAACATTTACTATAAATTATAGGTTAGATAAAATATGAATTCTGTCTCGTTTCTATATTGATTTTGTCTAGAAAATACTAGATATGATGCTTAGGTTAGAATAAAATAGCTTTTCCTAGATGAAAACTAGACAGATTCTGTTTAGATCATGGACATAGAAGGATTTTGAATTTTTGATTTTTTTAGAGAACGAAAAAGTAAATAACACGATTTTTGTTTTAAAAATTAACGTTTGTTTATTTTTTAACAAGTTCTAATCATAGCAAAATAGTCTTAGCCCACTCCAGAATAAATCTTGTCTAAAGTGTATAAAATTGTAGAAAGATCGCTTCATTATTTTTTGAGATATCTTGTTTCGAGATTTTGAAATTTTTGGAAATTTGTTATTTTAGAAATATCTTTAAAAAAATTTGTTTCTTATTACTTATGATCATCGATTCCAGGAATATGAAATAAGACCTTCGTTGATTTACAAAAGTCCAATAAGTCACTTTGTTGTTTTCAAATTATTTTCAAAAAACTCGGTTTTTTGAAAATGATGACTGCAAATATACCTCCTACTTGACCGTGTATTTATTGTAAATAATTATATACAATTAAATACAAATCGCTTGTATTTATGTTTGCATATAATGAACTTTTCATCCATGTAAAATCATTATTTACTTACATCGTAATAATACGACAGGAGATCTAACGATTTAAAAAAAATGGAGGTCGTAATAAATTTCAAGATTAAATCACCTTACAGGCAGACAATTTAAGAGTATAATAAATGAATCTAAAGTCATTAGTAACGACATGTAAACGAAGCCTTATATTGTATACTTAAATTTTTAATAAATGAACTCAATCACATGAATAATACATTTTTAATAGGACTGTCACAAACAACAGTCGTTATTTGGTCTATATTAAGTATAACGTATCAGAAGCGTGAACAAACACATTTGCTGAGAAGTACAAATTAATTATTTCGACCCCTATATACCGGATGTCGGGCGGGAGTATTGAATCGAGCAATGGGCATTTTATATCCTTATCTATCTTCTCATCGAATCTCCACCCCCAAGAATCGTTTTAGTGCGTGTTTTCTCTAACCTCTAACTTGATTAAATTTTACATTTCATTTATTCATTCATGACTCGGGACATTTCATTAAAATACAAAAACCCCAAAGTACCTACCCTACTTTATAATCTATAAATTCAGACATTTTCCAACTCGAATTTCCATTCATCTTCTCAATTTTGGATTTGGATCTCAGAGAATTTCAACTATTGTATGCCTGCGTAAAACAGCTAAATTCAAAGTTCCGACTTATTTCAAGTTTAACTTTGTGTGCTGCTTCGTCGTAGGCTCTACAGGGAAATTCTAATCTTGCTTTACTTTGCAACTATATCGATTCAGCCTTCCCATCGACGTACAAAACACGACACACCGTGTACTTCGCGAAGTGACAACGTCGTTCGAGCCCTTTGGTAAGCTATACAAGCTTTAACGAAACAAACTACAAGATTGCAAAATGTAGACACGCCATACAATCTTAAATCAAACACTTTACTTTCGATTAACCACACTATAACGCGAGCTTATGTGACTGCACTCTAGTCAACCGACTCGTGTAACAGGTTTTGAACGTTCCGAACTAACGTGTCACATAAACTTCGAAACTTGCAAAGGGCAATCAATTTTAGGATTTATTGAATTATCTCTCGAGCTACATTGAACAATTCGTGACAACAACAAAAAATCCGAGATAAAATTAAATAGAGATCAAATATAGTTGTAACTTTTAACTCGATTCCAATACATTTAGACGTTTGTTCTGCAAGGATGATAACAATGGCTTATTATTTAAGGAGTATATTCATGAGTACGCACATATGGCTAAATAGAAAAATATTATCATTACGTGGGATTTGAACTTGTGGATTACTTCCAGTCACAATTCTTATAGGGAATTTCATGAAAGCGCATTCGTTTTACTCGGCTCCAGCCTTCGCAATGCATCAATCTTCCACTATAGTGACTCGCATCTGGATGTATTCATCACTGATTCAGAACAGGAGACACGATCGATCTCACATTCTACTGCGCCGTTTGTAACTCAGGCCATGATGATGTTATTCAAATCCTCTAAGATTGCCACATTGATAAGTGTATTCAGCTCATGAACATACACTCCGGGATTTCTAAGACATGTGATGTAGCTCAACTAGATTCTGACACAGTCTCACACGTCTTACGTATTTGGATTCTTATTCTCAGTTGTCGTCGTATTCGAAATCATTTGCTGACGATTCCTTATCAGAATTTATCCACTCGGTAACAAATTTCCCATAATACAGTTTTGATAATATCTTATTTCATCTTCTTCCTATCAGTATTTATACATTTTCCTTCCAGCAGGTTATTTACGCCTCGTCCACTTTCTGAGCAAAATGTTTAAGAAAGTCTACAATCACTAGCGCTTCTCTCATGTGTAACCTGTCCATCACTTTTGGAGTGCACCCTAGGGAGTGGAAAAATTGTATGATAGTTGCTCTTAATAAAGTGAGTGCTCCCTCGGAAACACATCACTTGGCAAACTTGCCCTATCAAATTGCCGACAATTCGGATTTCGACGACACTTCAGTACCCTAACAGCACTATTAAATATTCTTGGCGATGTGAGGAAAGATATCGATAAGGATCATGCCGTCATCCCTCGTATTAATTAATTTCAGCAAGGTCTTCTATATTCTTGATCATGTCCTATTATTCTTTTACACGATAAATGACAAAAAATCACTTAGGTTCCTCCCAACGACCGATGTACTTATTGAAAATAAAGCATAAATTCAAAATGTCAGGTCTAGTATGACGTGCAATACTTTAAAAAACCGATTAGATTGACATGAAAGTCGTTACTCGGGGTTTATTTTTGGTCGATGATTACGAATCTGAAGTTAGTTTTAAAAAATTCGAAATGGCAGAACCATAAAAAATTTGATTATAATAATTAAGAGTAACAGAATCCATATGGCGGAATTACTTTTTTTATAGATTCGTAGATTTTCGCTGAAATAAGATATTTGAATTTAGCGAAATATGTCCCGACGAATTTCAGAGATAACTGGTCAACTTTAAATAGCATCGACGAGAAATCGAGAATCCAATTCAAGCCAAAATTAAATAAAAAACAAACAGCCGCAGTGTTTCTCGTTCGTTCGACATTCGACTACATTCTATTGAATAGCCGGATAAATAGAATGTGTCATTCCTAAAATGAATTTTTAGGGACCGTTTCGTGCACTTCCACTCAACGTAGCGCATTAACGGGTATTTTAAATTCGCATTTATTAAAGTAAAAACCTTGAAACTTGTTCGAATTGTCAAAAATTCGAAACATGGAGTACAATACACTTATAATATTATTTACAGCTTTTTATAAATTAAGAATAATTTACTTTATTTGAAAAACTAACGCTATAAGGATATTATTAAAAAAAAAAACAAAAACATAATTTACGTGACAGCTCAAAAGGCGAAAAAAATTCTTTATTATAATGTATAGCTGCGAGAGTGAAACCAAGTATATATAGTTCATCTTTTTTAACTTTTCATTTTATCCTTTTAGTGCTACAGAAAATAACACATATTGATTTTCCCTTGAGCTTATAGATGATAACGTTCGGAGCAACTTAGTAGAGGTCAATTACTCACACCTTTTCCGTTTTTATCGAAACTAGGTTCAGCAGTGCATTTATTAACTATACGATATAGGATTTATTATTTACCTTCCTCGACTTTTTTTGCAATCAAAATGTACCAGGATAAAAAATTAAAATAAATAATAAATCACTTATTATCAACTTAATCCTAAATGCCACACGATATGAAAAAAAGCTATATATTTTAAAAATAAGTCTGGAACGGTAGAAAATTTCGAATTATATAAAATATAAGTATAAGAAAACTAGATCCTCAAGAAAGGATAAATCGGAAAAAATTTTAAAAGTCATGAGTTTGATTTCGTACTTTTGAACATTCTTTTTTACGATTTATTTCGTTTTATTATGTACGAAAACGTAAGAAACGTAAGAAACATAAAAAACATAAAAAACGTAAGAAACGTAATAAAACGTAATAAAACGTAAGAAACGTAAAAACGTAAGAAACATAAGAAATGTAAAGATACAAGAATCGTAAAAGACGCAACCACCTCAATGGTAGAAACATGGGAAAACATGGGAAAAAGCAAACTGGACAGAAACTAGCCAAAAACTGGACTCATTTTCTACTAGGGCTGTATATAAAATGTAAAAAAACGTAAGAAACGTAAGAAACGTAAAAAACACCAGAAATGTAAAAAACGTAAGAAACGTAAGAAGCATAAAAAAATGGAACAAAACGTAGCAAATGTAGAAAACAAAGGCAAATGTGTGGTAAGTAGAGTAGAGGAAAGAAGAAAATTGGAAGAAGTAAGATTTAAATGAAATGAAGGTAGGTGAGCCGAAAGCGAGGTTGGAAAGAGGAGAAATAGAATTAGAAGAATTGAAGAAGAAATTCAACATAGGTGAGGAGAGCAGAGAGAGAGAGAGAGGAAAGATGGTGGAGAAACGGATCAAAAAGAGGAAAAACGAGGAGAGGTTTGGAAATATAGACGATAGTGTGGGAGTAAATGTAGAAGTAAAAAGAGAAGAGAAGAAGGAAATAGAAGAGGAAAAAGAAAAAGAAGTAAAAAGAGGGATGGAAAAGTGGAATATGGAAAGAAGAAGAGAGAAAGAAAAATATTGTTTTGAAAGAAGTGAAATTAAATAGTGGTTGAAATGAGAGTGAAGGTCTGGAGAACAATAGTGAAAAGTGAAACGGAAAGAGATTTTCATTGAATTGGAGAGTGAAAAGAACAAGAAGGCGATGCTAGATGATAAAAGTACATTAGAAGAAAAGGGTGGAAAGTACAAGAAGATGAAACATATTCAGAAGAGAGCAAAAGTTTTTGATGTCGATGAAATTAAGAGAAATAACCGAAGGGGGCGTTTGGCCAACAGAAAGGTGCAAGTTGAAGAGGAGTGAGAGAGGAGTGGGTATTAAATGAGTCTGAAGGAAGACGGAAAAGAAGAGCCCTGAATTCTTAGTATAACAAAAGGAAAGTAAAGGAGGTGCGAAGCACGGGAAAGTGAAGAAGATGGTAATAAAGAGTGAAGAGGATAAAGTATAGTGATAGTATGAAGCGAGTGAGAGGGAATTTATGTACATGTTTGTTTATATACAATTTAGTGATGATGGGATAGAGTCAAAGTATAAAGGAGAAATATATACAAAATATCTGGACGTGAAACCTCTTTAGTTGTGTTTATTTTCTTTCAAAATATGTAATAACTGCCGGAGCGCTGATAAAAGGGGTGCGGAGGACTCAGAATCCCCTACACAATTGCCCAATGGCAATATGCATTAAATATATCTATATCTGTCTATAGGAAACATAACAAAATGTAATAAAACGTAACAAACTGTAACAAAATGCAACAAACGCAATAAAACGTAGAAAACCTAACGAATCGTAAGAAAAGTAATAAAATATATAAAAGCGTAAGAAATAGGTCATATATACGATGTAAGGAAAATGATCAAACCTAAAACGTTAAAAATGGCGAATTATTCCTTTTTCATGATTATAATTAGAAATTATAATTTAAAAAATTTTTTTAAATAATTAAATATATAAAACCTGCGTGCAGGATTTTTAAAACGCAAGGCACTATCGTATAAAAATAATGTAATGAATGTCATAAACGGTAAATTATTTTGAATATAAAAAATAACTCGCATTTTACTATGTTTTCTTACGCGTTTAACATTATTATTAAGACTTGTTATTTTCTTACATTTTCTTATCAGTTATTTCACGTCTTAATATATTTTGTATTTCCCCCTTACTCGGAAAGTCCCTTCATAAATTGATCGTTTTACAATTCTAAGGGCAGACGCATAACATAGCAGTATACAGGGTGTACCAAAAGTTTGGAAAGGGTCGTCATAGATGGCGCTGCGATCACCTTCGAGGAATTATACGACTTTTAAAATGTTTAATTTAGTAACTTTTTAGCAAATAAGGATTTCGAAAATCGCCGAAACATGTGAAACAAGTTTTCAAAAGACCTATATTTTGC
>JAPYZR010011689.1:0-15488 GCA_030522945.1 Trichopria nigra
CAGATATAATCATATATGATCCAGATATAATCATACATGATTCAGATATAATTATATCTGATCCAGATATAATTATATCTAATCCATTTTTTCCCGGGGCACTTTATTTGCAGCGAATGAAATAAAATAAAATAAAGTGAAAAACTTACTTTTTACAAGTGAAAACATAAAATCACTTGCAAGTGAAAGTCAAAATGCTACAGGCTAAAATAACTGAGAAGACATGTTTTAGGAAAGTAGAGTACGACAAATCGAAACAAGGCAAAAAGTAAAGTATGAACCAGAAAATGCGAGCTTATAGTAAACAGCGAGAGAGACAAAGATTTTGATCCGCCTTATTGGATCCGCCATATTGAATTTCGAAAATCGAAGACTCCGAAAATCCAAAAATCTCCCAGTGACCGATTTCAGGTTAATCGGATAAAGGAATAATTCCCCGGGAAAAATCGATTATATCTGGGTTAGATATAATCATATCCGGATCAAATATAATAATATCTAAATCATATATGGATTATATATGTTTCAGATATGGTCATTCGGTCATATACAATTGAGGTATAACGATACCTCAACGATAATCCATATATATATGGATTATCGTATATGGTTCAATCCATATATATGATTATATATGGTTATATCTCCAATTATATATGACCATATTTGGATCATACATGTTCCAGATATGCTCATATATAATTCAGATATAATTATATCTGAATCGTATATGATTATATCTGGATATAAGTATGTATTTATGGTCATATACCGTTATATCTCAATTATATATGACCATATCTGGAACATATATGATCCGTATAGTATAACAAACCGAATAAAGAGCAGGAATTATATTATGAACATTTTCGTAACTAATTGAAAGTTGAAAATGCGGTGGACATGGACAAAACTTGAAAGATAAATTGTTGAAAAGAAATGAAAAATCTCGCATATTATTTTATTCCCACGGATATAATATACAAATCAATTAACATGTTGTTTAGAACTCTTACTCTTTGATAATTAAATCTACTACAAAATTAATAAAAATATGACGATCCTGTAAACAAACAATAAAGGTTTGTTTACCAAACTCCTACAATATAATGTGTATGTGTATTGGAATCTCGAATGTCCAATTTTTCAATGGCGAATGACAAGAAATTTAGAGTGATATGGAAAGAATCTTTAAACTGATTTATGTAGATCGATGCGTCTGAAAATAATTTCGTAAAATTCGCTCTTGTTGACCAGCATATTTTACAAATCTACTAACCTTTGCTTCTCGTTTCAGGATTCAAAATATGCAACTATAGTTACAGTACTACCTGAAATTTGCCATTCGTCAGTAAGCACTTTGTCTTCGAGTAATCATGACATCTGTCGGTAAGTATATAAAATAATTTCTGGCCATTGCATTTGCTTATTATTCACATTGATAATAATAATAATAATAATAATAATAATAAAGATATGTAATAAGATGACGATAATAATATTGATTTTTCTTTTAATTAGTATCTGTCATTGCGAGGGCGAAACTGGTGCTCCCCTCTTGGCACCCTGCTATTGTAGCGGTAGTCTGCGCTACGTCCATCAAGCTTGTTTACAACAATGGATAAAAGCATCGGACACGCGCATTTGTGAATTGTGCAAATTCGCGTTCATTATGCATACAAAGACGAAACCATTTTCCGAGGCAAGTCACATTCATCTACTGTAATCCCTAAAAAGTCTACTGCACTCTCCAAATCACAGGTTAGGTTTTAGGTTGCCAATGTAATTTTTATATCTGTATTGAAAAAGGAGCGACTCGGAACAATCCAGGTATTGCAAAACGAACAAAGTTTTAGTCACTGCATAAAGTGAGAATTTTCACCTCTAAGTGCGTGTCCTATATACCGGCTGGCTGGTAGAGAATGAAACATAGAGCAACAAATTGTATCACATTTCAGTTTATAGCCTATCCAATCGAATGCGTGTCCCTAACATAATGTTTTGTCCATAAACCGCCGGGCATGAGAAATTCACATTTCAGAACTTGGATAGGTTATGGAACTTGGTATAGGAACTTGGTATAGGTTATGTTGACACACCTCGCGATTAGCGCCACGTGTGCTGTGCTCTGTGTGTTTACATGGTATGGGAAAAACACATATTGATGGGTACGTGAAAATAAGAAGCTCGCGCTCGGAATGGAAAAATGACATTTTGTAAGTCGCAATAATCTTCAGGGTCTTGTACAAAACCCACTATTCCTGTCATATGAGAATTATAGAAAAAGAAAAACGTTTCCCGCAATCGAATGAAAAGAAATTAATTAATGATGACATCTTTGTTTCAGTGGGAGAAATTAGAAATGACTGCACTGGAAGTTCGGAAATTATGGTGTACAGTAGCGTTTCACGCACTGTCTGCTCTCTGCGTGGCATGGTCATTATACGTACTTGTCGAAAGGTCGGTCGAGGAAGCTCGTCGAGGATTCGTGGATTGGGGATTCTGGATGAAGTTGATCATTGTAGTAATAGGTTCGACGGGAGGGCTAGTTTTCATGTACATTCAATGCAAAACGTATCTGGCACTATGCAAGAGATGGAGAGCGTTCAACAGGTATTTTTTTTTTCATTCCCGGACGAAAAAAGAAACAAAAGAAACAAAAGTTGCTACATAATTATGTCGTAAATTTGATGAAATTTTTCTGCGATTTTTAGGGTGATATTTATACAGAACGCTCCGGAAAAAGTAGTGCTTCCGCCGTCACCAACAAATTCACTTCGGGAATCGTCAATTGCCGCAAAAGACCAGACAGCTTCTGTTTCTGACCTTAACCGTAGCCTTCTACCTCGATCAGTCGAGCCTTCATCCGCCTCGCAAACCATTACGGAAACCGATTTAATTCCATCGCGTAACGACGTTCAACTCAAAGTTTACGTATTCGACAAATTATCTCCGTCCGAAGACAATTTGTAGCACATACTGATGCAACGCGTTCATTCATATATTACGTACGTTAAGTTTTAAGTGCAATCGAAGACCAATTATGGTGAATAATGATTTCATTACACCCGGCATTCTTTGTATAACGTTCAGCCGTATATTTCAGATATTTCCATAATCATTTTATCGCAACTCACCCCAGCAATGAATATCATTTTCTTGACGAAACAAGTAGATTTAAAAACATCGACAAATTACGCAAAGCAAAACTTAAAAGTCTGCTCTCGTATTCAGATCGTGTTTAGTTACATTATTTTATTGTACATAAGTAATTGTATCTGTGATCTTATTAAATCTACTTATCCAGACTGAGACTTATCTATTGTTATGTATCTTTTAGTAATGTAATAGATTATCTTATTCTGCCGCTTAGTGCTATATGGTATCGGTATATAGTAGGACGGGAGGATATATCGATGGGGAAGAAGTGGAATGTGTGTCAATAAGTGGCTTATAATAGAAGGAAAGCCGGTTCATTTTCTTTTTTGTTCAATTCGTAATCTCGTAGCAAGTAATTTACGTAATCAAATTTAGAAGAGTCCCAGTTCTGGAACCGCGCGTTCGAAGTGTGAAAGCATTATCCATGTCGAATAATACAGATGATAAGATTTTTCAAATCGACAAATGACACTAGATTATAGACGATAACAAGATAAAAACTTTAATATTAATAATTTTTTAATCCGATGTTCATTTGTAGAGATAGAAAATAAATATGGAAAGCTTTTCCATAAAATTTATTAATTATATACATTTCAAAAACATACCATGCGGGATGCGAGTCCGCGCCTTCGTCTTCAGAATTCTCATTTAAGTACATCCACCAAAAAAAATTAACCCATTAATAAATGCCAAATGTCGTTAATTTTCAATGGTTTTTTATGCAGTTTTTTTTTTCATATAATATATATATATCTGTACCAAAAAAAATTCATCCAACGTAACATTTCATCCCTTTTCAGAATATGGCTTCGGAATTTGTCTAAAATTAATTAACATATATGTAAAATTCGGAATAAACAAAATCAACTTGACGATCCCCAAAATGACGTATCAAATGAAAATTCGCTTGAAGAATTTTAAGATGCATTCAAACAAACTATGAGATTTAAAAACAACAAAAAATGGTAAATTAAAAAGTTCTTAGAATGCATCGAGGAATACAGTGGATTTTTTTTCAGATTCTTTATTGGCGATATTAAACAAACAAACAAAAATATTTGAATTGTTCGAAAATTTAAGAAAATTTACGAAAAATTCTAGTATATTCTTGGATGCTTTCTAAGGATTTCTCGTTTTCTCTCATTTTTTCCTAATAGTTGATAATTTTCGAGAAAAAATTTATAAAATTTGAAATTTCTTTTTCCCTCGAAAATTATCAGTTAATTTTTAACCTACCGTTATCTGAAATTTTCAAACAAAATGTTAATTTCGGACGTCATTTTGGAGACCGCCATGTTGAATTCTTTTACCGGACCCGATATATCTTAAAATGTAGTATTACAAAATGTTAAAATATCCAGAGAACGAGTTGTATATTACTGCTTTAAATAACAATTTTAGGATAAAAATTTTGTCCAGTCGACAAAGAACTTTTCATGCCTTGATTTTAGACAAATTCCAAAGTCATGTTCTGACAGAACCGGAAATTTTACGTCTAAAATCATATGGCAGAATTTTTTGTGGATCAAGACATTATTAAAAAAAAAATTGTACAAATATTCATTGAGAATTAACGACTTTTGAGATTAAATGGTTTAAAACGAATTAATCAATAATTAAAATGAATTGCTTATTACAATTAGTTTCTTCAAGGTAGTGACACACTTGTACTGATCTAAAAAGGTCCTATATAAATATAATTTGTCAACGACTGTAATTAAAAAAGTGTCATAAGCGTTTGATCTGAAATAAAAAAAAAAATGTTTTTTACGATATATTCAACGAGGAAAAATGATTCACCGGACTACTATCGCAATTGTCGTGTGGGAAATTGCATTTCCCGCACTCTTAACGAAATGCAATATTGTGCTCTTCTTACATTTATATGTATGTTTTCATCGATATACGCATCTATATAAAAGACATGTCTTTTATATATTTGTATATCAACATCTAGATATTAATCAATTATTAAGGGAAATTACTAATTTGTTTTTTTTTTTTCAGAAATAAAAATTGCGTTGCTATATTTTCATTACTTTTTTATATCATCTTTTATTCATTTATTTACGGATTATTTTAATTTAGTTTGAGATATATACTCGTGGCATTTATTACTTGAATTGTATTTTGAGGTCGCACGATTTCGCAAAAACAAAAAAAAAACAATAACAATAATAATAACAGTCTTTAATACAGACGGTCACATAAATAATACCCTTGAAACATATCCGCATGGCTTTCCAAAGCGTATATAGTCACGTGCTTTCATTGTCGGTACAATCTTTCGTAGATGTCCTCAAATATGAAGTGTAAACAATTCCAAAGTGTTTTAATTGATTTATATTAATTGTAATATATATTATAATTTATTTAACCAATTAAGGTAATGTTGTATAACGCTTAAAAACAATGAAAATGTTAGGTACGATTGTACAATGCACGTTTACACGCAAGAAACAATTTATCATAGATAATAATGATATAAGTACATCATACTTAAACCGGAGTATTTGCCCCTACGGCCTTCGGCCGCAGTCGCTCAGGGACCCTTTGGTTTAAATGTTCGATACGTCATCACGATAATTTAATAAAGTTTTATAAATAATATGCATTTGAAACAGTTTTTATAATACGATTGTTGAATGTACATATATATAATTTGTACCACCGAGAAAAAGCAGTTTTCCAAAAATTCAATCGTCTGCCATGATAACCTGGCAAAGTATCGAAATTGTGCATTTTTTTTATATCCAATTAGAAATCAGTAGTGACTCCAAAATTTTACCGTATTCCGATATCGTATAATAGAAATTAGCAACCACGATAACTCGCTTATGTTCAAGGAAATTCGCAAGAGGTCCCAAATCGGATGTTTTCCGCACGATGCAACTTGATTTGCTCCGTATCATAACATTGTATTATTTGTCTCATCTGTCGGTAATCGCACATTTTCCAAAGCAAAAAAAAAAAAAAAAAAAAAAAAAACCAGGACGGGGACCCCCTTCTCTCCCGCGAACATCTGCCAACACGAGAGCTTACACACCCCCCCCCAACGTCGCCCGCTCTGACATCGTTACGACTATGCTTCTATATAGTACACTGTCATATCGATTCTCCTGGAGGACAATAAAGACATACACTCTAAATGGACAAATTTTTTAAATCGGAGATCGGGCGGAAAACACACATTTTTCTTTACGTGATACTGTACATGATGAAATTTAAAAATCTAATAAGCATAATAATTTTAAAAAAATCCCCCACAAATAAATTTTGAAATATTTCAATATATGTATATATCTTCTTTTCGTTGGGAAAGTCATAAATGCAAGAATTATTTCAAGATTGCATGTAATTTTGTTCATTTTTTTGAACCGTTTGAAGATATATGTTATTTTGTTTGTTTATATCTTGAGCCCATTTTATATAAATACAAGTTCCAGGAAGAAAACGTTATTTCTAGGAAGTAAATAATGGATATTGACAGATATTGTAAATATTTATTTGTACAATGACCCTTGTAAACGGAAAACACTAATAAACGCGTTAGAATTAAAAATTCTGTAAGATATTGAATACATTAAAAATATAACTGAAAATTATTTCATTTAAATAACTCTTTTTGCATTTTCTATATAATGAATAATGGAACTATACATAATTTTCTCTCTTTCTCTCTCTATTTCTCGCAGTCTCGCGGTATTACACTATAATATACAGTAAATAAATAGTTCAATAAAAACAAAAATAAAAATGAATTGGAAATTCGCAATTTTCTATCATAACAGAACAGATATAAAGTGAATTTTATGAAATAAAACTAGGGGCTTCGCCCCTGCGGACTTCGGCCGCCAACCCCACCGGGGGCTCCGCCCCCTGGACCCCTAGCGCGCTTCGCTCACAATTTTTGTCACTAAATTCAGAAAGAAATGGAAGTTTAAAGTTTATTAAGAAAATGTTTTTTGTTCACCTCCTCCTCCCCCCTCCCCCTCCATTTTAGTATTTATATATCTCAAAATCTAATCAATTCTAAGTTCAGCCAAAACATACCTTTGAAAAAATGTGGAATATATGAGAACACTACTTTACACACACACATATTACAAGAATTTTGAGCACTCGTTGATGATTATGACCCGAAAATTGAGGAAACTACTCGAGTTTGTACAAATTTTCCTATAAAAAATTGAAGCATTTCTGTTGATTCGTTCGTGAGTTACAACGCGTACAAATTTAGCGTAACGTACGTATACGTACGTACAGACTAACGGACAAAAATTTGTTTTATTGCATTTTTGGGTTCCTTATGTTCTGAAACGTATGGACATTTGATGAAAAAATAGGGGGTAATTTTTTTTTGCCACGGGGACCAAATTCAATACTTCTTCCGACCTACGGTGCGGGTCGAAGTAATTATAATTTAAAATTATATATACTTTTAAAGTATAGAGAGAGGAACATTCGCTTATAGTAAACTGTCTTTTAGTTTAAGAATATATAAACTCTTCACCGGTGACACATTTATGTTTTGGCCGGACCCAAAACAGTTTTCCATCGCAAAGTATTGAAATTTTGATTTATAATGTAATAGACCTCATTTACTTTATAATTGTAATCTTAACATCATCTACTTTAATAATCATATTTTTGTCAAAATTAATAGTTTTTAAAGCGAACTGTGAAATTTTATACCTATACCAGTTTTCACAAAATTTAATTCTTAACATTTGTCGCACTTCTACACATATGCAGTTTTCATTTGTTTTATATTTACCGCCATATACATTTCACGTTGTGACGTCATGCGGCAAGATGGCGGAATACAGGAGGACAAGCATATACAGTAAACTAATGGGAAGACAGCTTATTTTGGCACTCCGCCGACGAGATTCACAAGGGAACTCAGTTAGTGTTTCGACAATATACTCAGTGTCTTGTATAAGTGTTGTGATTTATGACTGTTATGTACATCAGAAACATAACAGTCATAAATGAGATGAAGAATCATAGCTCTAGCTCTTTCGACCGGTACGATCACGTGAAAAGTCGCTTGAAAAAACTTATTGTGAAATATCCACAAGGCATTTGGGCTGCTGATTTGCCCGGCTTGTATCTTAAAGAATATGGAAAAACACTTAATTATCGTGATATCGGGTTTAGTAACGTGATAGAATTGGTATATTCATTACCAACAATATTTCATTGCACACAGGAACCTAAATCAAACAAAGTTTTGTTGTTCAAAGCAAAACAATTATCGGCTGATTTAACGAATATACAAAATCAAACTGCTATTTTCAATAAGGATAGAGACATATCCAATACATCTGATGCTGTACCCTTGCAACAAGTAAGTATATATTACTTTATAATCTGATAATAAATGAGTATCACATATATTTGAATTAAACGATTATAAAACTGTTTTAACTCCATATAAAATTTTGATATGCAAGTATTGGTGAGAAGGTCAGTAAACAAAATCTTTAAAAAAAAAATTATTTATTACGCTTAGTACCCAGTATTTATTATTGTTTTTTTTTTCGTTAATTTAATGAACATTTGTTTTTCTGCTACTTCTATCAACACTACCTGATAGCCAAATTATTATATGACTACTTGCAAGGTGCGACAGTTTCATCTGCCAATTACGATCTTCGTATATTAGAATTAACATGTGTTCCCTATGTCTCATACTTTCCGTCTACAGTATATATACCGTGTATATGTCATTATTCGAAGCATTTGTCACCTGGCTTGTCAAAAACTTATTTACATTGAATTGCAGTTCACTTTCCACCAAGTTCCATCTTTCCTTCAAAAATATTACTATCTAGTCAGATCAAACATTAATTATAAATAATTACAATACGCAAAAAGAATAAAGTAAAAAATAAAAAAAATAAAAATTCGTTACAATCAAGCCTTATGTACACAATGTTAACGAAATTGTCCAGTTATATAATTAATGAAGGATTGTAGTTGAAATTGCAGTGAAAGAAATTCATTTTCAGCTTCGAAAACTTTTCAAAACTTTACTATAGTAAAATGTCATGCTAAAAAATTCACAAATTATTACTAACATAAATACGCTTCATATATTTCAAATGAAAATGCAACTTCATAAATTGGAATTGCTTCTAAAAAGAATTTCCAAGTAGTACTTTTATTTATATTTTCATACTACACCAATTCTAAAAATGTAACAAATTCTATAAAACATTTTTTTTAACAATATTATAATAAATAAGATTTTAATAAAAACATTTCTTAAAAATAATGAATTAATTTTTGTTATTTATTATAACTGTATATTAGTCGAGGTAAAGAGTTTTTCGTTGCTTTTTTTCTTAATATATTTAAAAATCCAGAGAAAAAAAGCATAGAAATAGTGTCGACACCTCTAACGGCTATAGAAGTGGTATTGAAGTCATAGTCAGAGAGGTATTGTCGACATAATTTTGAATCTGCACTGAAGTGGTGTCTAATGTCCACAGAAGTAGTATCCTTATAGTCGGAGAGGATATAAATTTTTAATTTGCGTTTCATAATTGAGAAATGATCTTACATGGTATATTCTCTAGTTTTATATCAATTAAAAAAAAGTAGATATTAAAGCATGGTTTCTAATTTAAAGACACACACTCTTAAATTTCCATACAATTGTCTCACCAATGGTTCAATGTAATTATAAATAACTGACACTACAATGCTAATCTTACCCACTTTAGTAGACAATTTAAATAAGAATATTACAATTTTTCTTGTCTGGCAAGTCTGCTTGTTTTTATTATACTCTGCTGACAAAAAAAAGTATTTCTGCTGCGTTTAAATTACCCAGAAACTTGACTATAGACAGTCAAGCACTTGACATCCTTCATAATCGTACAAGTTATTTTCATAAGACCCTTTATTTTTCTAGACACCTAAAGTATCAGAACGAGTACCACTTGATGTCATGGGGTGTGAAGAATCCGTTGAACAGATTAGTGTAACGGAACTGAACATAACTGTGCGAGGATACGATGAGATCCTGGTCACAGAGATAATTACGCCATCTTTCTTTTGGATTCAACTGATGAAATATGCAGAAGAAATCCGCAAATTAATGATTGATTTATGGTAATTAATTTTATTTCCAATATGGGACAACCTTACAACATTATGCATAAAATGTATATCAAATCCTGTACAAGTTTGATATATATGCGTTTTGTTTAGCTTTTCAGAATTTTAGTCGTCAAATGCCTGCAAAAATTTAATCAGAGACGGCAGATTTACTACAAATGTATTTGATATACACTTAGTTTCACTAAAAAAAAATATATTAAAATCATGATTGTACGAATAGAAATGTAATATTTTATTGATACAATGACAATGCAATGTTATAAATTTGTTTCGACATGCATATATATATCAAATCTCCTTTAAAAACAAATCCAATATAACTCGTCGTAATCAATATGTATCACATAAAATAAGCAAAAATTGATTTGTTCATTCTACAGCTAATTTTCGAACCTTTTATAATTTTATTTCAGTGATTTCTATACAGATGTGGATGAGAAGAAATATAAAATTCCTCAGGCTCAGCTGCAAGTTGGATTAAATGTTGCTTGTTTGTATGATGGAATATGGCATAGAGCAATAATCAGAAACATTACATTAGATGGCCATATTAATGTATGTATTACTTGTTTCTATTATTGTTAAAGGAACTTCTAAAGTATTTAAAAAATTTTACTTTAAAATCATCTGAATTTCATTTGGTTGTAAATTGTAAGGTAATTTTTCATTTTTCAGCTGATGTTTTACGATTATGGCACGGTGAGGTCTTACTATATGCCAGAGCTGTATTTCTTGAGCCGTGCATTCTCATGCTTACCAGCACAAGCTATTCCTTGTGGTTTATACAACGTAATATCATGCGATTCTTCAAAATGGCCAGAAAAGGTGACAAAAGAATTTGCGAAAATAGTTGGGGTAGCGCCGTTGATATCAAGTGTAGGTTCGGTAGACCTGCAGGTAACGTATTTTCTCATCATTTCAATTATTTGAAAAATCATTTAAATAATTTTCTTATTTATAAGTAGACTCTAACGCATTACATATTTATTTCAGAATAATTCAGCAATGGTTTCACTGACAGACACGCATGGAGATGACGACGTGCACGTAAGCGATTGGCTTTTAAGAAACAACTTGGCCAAATTAGGACAAGTAGCGAATATGCCAAATAATTTTCCGCATCGATATTACCTCTCATGTATGATAAAAAAAGATTGTGATCAGCTGCGTATTCGGGAAAATAATCGATCAGCTCCTAAAGTTCAGGTACCGATAGTTGAAGAACCTGGACTTCCTGAGCAACAATTGGATCTCCACCTAAAAGTCGTAGAAGATCGAAATCATGACAAATCGCCGAAAAATTTTATTCGGGAAAACCAAGAGCCAGGTTGCTTTAGCTGTTTCGAACAAAACGAACCCGCGAATGTCGTTCCTCCAGAACTCAAAAGTCGCTTGAAAAAACTTATTGTGAAATATCCAAAAGGCATTTGGGCTGCTGATTTGCCTGGCTTGTATCTTAATGAATTTGGAAAAACCCTTAATTATCGTGATATAGGATTTAGTAACGTGATAGAATTAGTATATACATTACGGACAATCTTTTCTTGTTCACTGGAACCTGAATCAAACAGAGTTTTGTTGTTCAAGGCAAAGCAATCATCGGCTTACTTAACGAATGTACGAAATCAAGCTTCCATTTTCAATTATGATGAAGACTGAAAGAAATCGTTTTCCTTACGCCCCACGAGATGGCGTTATTGCAGGAGCGATGTCAACGCAAGCCTGATGGAGCGAAGGTTACCGAGCAAGTTAATCCTTGTATCCAGTGGCGTAGCTAGAAATTTTGTTCGGGGGGGTTGGCTGCGGGTTTCACTATATATATATTTATAGGGAACAGGTCAAAAACCCGAAATTCAAAAACTAAATTTCGGGGGGGGGGGGGGGGGGGGGCCGCAGCCCCCACCCCCCCCCCCCCCCCCCCCCCCCCGCTGGCCTCCCTGGCTAAATTAATTTTAATTATCACCCGCTTCTTCTTTTATAGAGTGTTCCTTATATGTTTTTGATAATAAATAATAATTAGAGTGATAATAACAATTAAAGGTGTCTTCATATGTATGGGACCCGGTCACGCGTCGACTGTGCTAAAGTGTTCTGTGCAAATATAAAACAATTTCGAGGAAAGAGTGAAAGAGTTTTTTTCTTTCGAGGGTAGAAATCTAAGAGAGAAGTTGTCAACGCCGAATATGGTAAGTCGGTGAAAGTGCATTTAATTTCTATTTTCTCGTGCCTATCGTCCAAAAAATGTAGCGTCACGCCGTAGAAAGAAAACTCCCTAAAATGCGGTTGAAAAAGGGAAAAATTAGCGGAGGGAAAATTATATTGAAATTGTCCGAATGTTCTAGAATCGCGAGAATTCGCGTAATCCCGGTATATACAAATAGGGCAGAGTTTATTTTTCGTTCGGCACGGGAGAGTGATGGAGACGGTGGGGCATTCTTTGTGATACGCGCACAAACATTTCATATATATTGCAAAAGCCGGTCATGTGTGGGACCGTGGCGAACGGCGGGAACTCTCTCTCTCTCTCTCTCTCTCTATCACCCTCTCGGTCTCTCTCTACCTCATGTTGAATTGCCCCTACAGTCACGTGATCGGCATGAAGAGGGGAACCCTCTATTTTGGACTTTGGATGGATTACTTACAATCAGAATTAGTGAGTAATGATTTATTAGAGTTAATTGCGAATGATTGTCCAACTATTAATACAATAAATGATCCCAACATTTTAGCATTTTGAGCTTCTAATTTGCCTGGCTTGTATCTTAAAGGATTTGGAAAAACGCTGAATTATCGTGATATAGGATTTAGTAACGTGATGCAATTGGTTCATATATTACCTACAATTTTTCATTGTTTATCGGAATTTAATTCAAACAGTTTTTTTTAATCGAGGCACAACAATCAAGGGAGACCATGGTTCAACATCGTTGTCGAATGATGAAAATCGAAATGAAAAAAAAGAGCTGCTCTAAAATCAGCATATACTGAACACGTCTGCATGCAGTAACTTTATCATGGATGGCTTTATACGAAATTCACCCAGCATATATGAACAAACGTACTAGGCATATAACGACTGTATACTGTTTATGTAACAAGTAACAATTATAAAAATGTTACATTACCGTGACTTTTTACGCTTGCAAGTAATGATTTTGTTCATTTCTCTGAACGATGAATTAATGTACCGTATAGCGAAGATTATGTTATTTGTAAAAGTATATTTTTACTTTAAAACGATGTTCTGACAGCGTGACTGTGCGAACGACTTGTGTCGTCTTGACATATGTAACTTATCATATCATACATGAGCCTAGCATAAAAATAAAAAAGGGAACAAGATGTATATATAATAATTATTGTAATATGATGTAAATAATTAATAAAATAATTTGTACATAAAACGTGATTTACGTACTTCATATAGACTATTATCATGATCACATATTGTAAGAATTTTCCAGTCGTAGACCAAGGCCACCTTGAAGTAAGATCTATACAACTTTCTGCTTTTAATAATTTTTTGACTACGGACGCGTAAAATGCTCATTTTACGCCTCGATTTGCGACCGTAAAATGCCATTTTTGCGCCTCCGTGGGCGTAAAATAAAAATATACACAAATCGACCATTTTTACTTTATTTATAGTTCCGCAATAAGCCAAAACAAGTACATGTATTTGCTTTAAATATTTTACCGGGCATAACAAACCAAAACTCAAAATAATCAAGTAAACAATCTCGCCGAAATATCAAAATACACAATAAAAAGGTTCACAAGGTTGGAACCTCGGGCTTTGTTTTCTCTTTCAATAATATATATTTTCATTTTAGATCTAGATAAGAAGAAGGGGGAGGGGGGGGGGAGTTTCTCGTATATTTACTTTTTAGTATATAATGTTTAATATCGGCCCCCCCCCCCCCCCCCCCCCCCCCCCCCCCCCCCCCCCCCCCCCGCCCCCCCCCCTCCCCCCCCCCCCTCCCTCGCCCCCCATCCGCCGAGCTCTGCCCCTCCCCCCGCAAACAAAAAAATAACTATTTTGATATAGCAGCTTCGCAGCGACCTCCTTTTTTTTGTCATATTTTTGTAATTAACGACACCAATTATCGTGGAGTATCGGCGCCTTCGTTCAACATTATTGTATATATTGTTAATAGTGAATATTAAACTAAGTGTCGTGACCATCTTCTCTTTTTTTATTGTTGTCACCTTTTCCTTCATTCCTGGCTCTGTCGAGCAGGTCAGGCATCGTTCGCGGCTCCGGTTTTTAAGGAATACGCGAGACCTGTGAAAGACCTGGAAATTGTATGCAATATAAATATTTATCTATTACAGACTACATTACAATCTCGGTAACTGAACTTACATTATATAAACAAACAACAAATCAATAAATTTTCAAATGTATATCGTAGTTATGTGTTGTTTATTTACATTTCCCTAATATGTAAACAGTCTATATAGCCTGTATACAAAGACATTTCCTTTCGCATCATCGTATCATCGTATCAAAAAATAATGTTCGCTATATACGCATGCTTAATATGCACTCGGTGCGTAAAACTCCATTTTACGCACATGTATCGAAAAGTACTATTTCGATACTGAATTCAAAATCCGATATCCCGAAAACTTGAATTCTGATCGAATTCCATGGAAACCTTACGTAATTAATGACGTTACCCCCTCCTCCGCCGCAAATCGAGATGTTACATTTTTCATTCTACATTCAATTGAACGACTCCGAAAAGCTCCGAGCAAGGAATTGCGTTCAAATTCAAAGTAAACTATAGGGGCTTCGGCCGCCAACCCCACCGGGGGCTCCGCCCCCTGGACCCCTGACGCGCTTCGATCGCAAGTTTTCTCGTTCCTCTAAACTAAATTCAGAAAGATATGGAAGTTTAAAGTTTATATAAAAAAAGGTTTTTATCCCCCCCCCCCCCCCGCCCCTCAAATTTAGTATTTATATATCCCAAAATCTAAACAGATTTAAGTTCAGCCACGACACACCTTGAAAAAAAATGTGGAATAGATCTGATCACTACTTCACACACGCGCACACATTTTACAAGTATTTTGAGCACTCGATGATAATGATGACCCGAAAATTGAGGAAACTATACGCAAGTTTGTAAGAATTTTCCTATAAAAAATGTAGATGGTTTTTTCATTCCCCCTCCTCTATTACTTGA
>JAPYZR010011695.1:514-10681 GCA_030522945.1 Trichopria nigra
TTTTTTTATTATCGCGTAAAAATTAAATCGGGTCGAAGGCAGGGGTTGAAGACATGAGACTGAAAATGTCCGACATGCTGTACGTACGTACGTACGTACAGTACGTTTTCATCCAGATTGACCGAAAAATAATTTTTTTTTTAACTTATTTAGTATTACATTGGACGTTCGATTATAGATAATAATGGACTTCAAGTGTATCTGCTGTATATATACGTTCCATTTACTGTTTCTGCTTAATTGTTCTTTTTTTTTTTGTTTAATTCTTCATTTAACGCTCAAATTTTCATATTTACATTTTTATGCAATTATTTTTATTATCATGATTATGAAAAGTCTATTACATATGCATGCTTGAATATAAGAGGTAGGGAAAGAAGAGATTCTTTCGGCAAGGATATATAGCTGTACTTTTATCTTTATGATATTTTTTTATTAAAGTTAGTCGTTTCGTATCAAAATTTTGACATTGCCCAATTATGTGATTGATGTCGTCATGTCTGAGATAACGTTCACATTTTTGGTATATCGTTACTCTTATTTTGCAAAAGATGCTGATAAGTTATAGTAATATCTTAATATTTCCATCACTTTCTTATAAATAGTTCTTCATTTATTGGTACGTCGAATAATAGTAATATATGTAGTATATATATAATTAATTTTTTTTCAATAATAACGAAATGGTCGAATTTGACAAATGAAATTCTGTACAATTGTTATTTTCAATATGCAAGCTGTTATATTGACCATCAGAGCGTTTACAAATTCTAGTACGTTAACCTCTGTAGTACACAAAAAACATCACCGCGGTCCGTTCATGCAAGGTACAGGTCAAGCCGTGAACATTAGATTTATTTCATTATGTCCAGACCCACTATGGAGAGGCGGTTAATAACACTAAACTGACACGATTAAGATCAATATGCGCGTTCCGATCCATATACCGAGAATTGGATCCACTCTTATTTATGTAATCTTTCGTCTTAGTGTCAGCATCCTATTATATTTACGTGCTTAATGTTATATGTACATGCAGTATTACACTTAAGCACGTATAACAGCGAGTATTATAGAATTCGATGACATGCTTTAAATGTATAATTGTATACAATTTGATAATAAACGATTATATATAACAAAGTTTTCTTGCAAACCCAGAAACGCATAACGTAATCCATCAGTTAATTAACTATAAGTAATTTAATAAATTTTTTTGTCAATTTAATATACACAATAAAATTATCTCATTATTTGAACGGCTTAATTTTTTTTGTTTGTTTTGTATATATTATACAATTTTGTATAAAGTGGTGGTATATGCAATTAGGAATTATGAATTTGAATTATTTACACGGGAAGTCTAGACTGCGTTAATGAGATAAAATTTCCAAAGAAGCTTATATCCGTGTAAGAAAATTTCAAAATCACTTTATGTTTACAGTTACACCCTTTATCGTCGGAAGATCGCCGAACTATCGCCGTGACCATTTGCACCCACATTTAAAAGTAGTGTTGCTATTAGTACAAGTGAACGTACATGTATTTTTATTCATACACAAAACGAATCAATTTTAAACAAAACAACGATTTGATTTGTGCATTTAGACAAGTCCATGGTGCTTATTATACTGTCAAGTTTTTGTATATTAATTATACTACGCTGTTTCCGATGTGATCTATTGCTTAACAGCTTATTGTGTTTTGAAGCAAAAAACTTACATGTAAAAAATATGAATGTTCTTGCAAATAGTTCTATCAATTATCATATTGCATCCGAAATAGTTAGTATAGAATATGAAATTCGTAGAACACAGTCTAGCGCGTACTCGTATAAGAATACCTCATAAAAATAACTTTAAAGTTATTGTCTTACGCATTTATTATGTTCACAAGTACGAAGATGAGAAGGCATTTAGTTAGTAAGAGTCGTTACTACTTTCAGAAAGCTTTAAATTCTTATCCTGAGTATATTTCTGAATTAAATATTTTTATCATATATACGTCGAAAAATACAAGTATGCTTAACCCAACATAACAAACTACGTTTATTTTCATAGATCGTGAAAGAGGAAGGATTTTGTATGTATATAATACCATTTAAGAAAGCAAACAAGAAAATGAAAATGTAAATACTAAAAAGAATCTTAAAATTGAATCTTAACATCAATCAATGATTACCATCATATATTAATTGTAATTATTTTTAACTACATCAGCGAATAATAATCCTAAATACGAACACGTCATTCAAAAGGTTGCCTATTCTATATTATGTTTTAAAATTAAATCATGTTGATTTTATTTTTCAAAGCAGATCCATTTTATATTAGCCATCACTTTATACGTATCAGAGAATAAAACGTATTTATGCACTCTGTATATAGAAATTAAATGTGCAATGTATATGCATTTGTTCTTTACGTCGATTATTCTGGCAACAAAAAATTACAAAATAATTTTCAAATCCGTATTTATAAGGTGACTTTCCATAAAATTTGAATGTAAAACGTTTAATTAAAAAAATTGTGCGCGTATCTTTGTATATATAGTTAAAAAAGACTTTAACAGTTAATTAATTACCGAATGTGATGATTTATATTCAGTTTTATTTACAAAATTTGTATTGTATTTACAAAATGTATATTTCCATTTAATTTCTCCATGTTTTTAAAATTTCATGAATATAGAACCTTTAGATAACGCAGTCTCTTAATAAAGATACAAATATAATATAGAGTACATGATGATAATCGGTAAATGTGAAATCATTTATATATTTGATTATTTATTTTATGTTTTCTTTTTATCCTTACAGAACATTTTCATCGATACAAGTTCATCGCTTCCACGTTGTATCAGAATACCAATAATAATAAAGAGGGTGTCAAAAAAGGAGTGTGAGAAATTTCGTAGACAACATGCAATGTGCCAACGGAATATATCGCTACTTTGTAATTCGGCCGGGTAACGGAATGGCGATTGGTCACTGACTAACAATCCGTGATTCCAAGACTATTGGGAAACCATGCCCGACAAACGTGTTATTCCTCTTCGTCGATCTCCGCAGGCCTTGAGAGGGAGGAAACGTGTGCATGAGAACGAACGAGGAAGAAAAGGACAGGATAAGGAGAGGAGGAGGTAAAGAAAGAGAGAGAGGAGCCAAGGAATAAGAGAGATGAAAAAACAGTAAGACCGAGATAAGCAAAGAGTGGGAAAGAGGACCCGTTGCAACCCAACGGTGCAACTAAGGAATCTCGGCGTCAAATAACGCGCACGAAGATACAAACCCAAAATTATTTCCTGTTTACGTCGAAATTGCGTTTATTTTGCATTGCGACCTACTACGTTTCGTTAAATTATACAGTGAAGAAGCGTGTTTCGTACCAAACATTTAAATAATTTGGCAACTACACGATCGCCATTCTTACATATATAATATATATAGTATTTTAAAATCAATTGTCAGGGTAGGACGAAAATAATAGTATAAGTTTCGTTTTAAATATCAGACATGTATTTACAATCTAATGTGTAAATGCTAGAAAGATGTGCAGAAACTGTGTATTCTAATTCGGTTAGATCCATTAAAAACTTGTCTATATGTGTAATAGTTGTTTCCACGTGTAATAATGACTATGGTTGTTCGGTGAAATATTGTTTTAAATCGAACGTTTCACATAACGTTTCACAATTGCTTTATTTTTAGCATGGTCGACTTATTTTCTATATATTTTGTTTAGTTACTTCGCCTGATGATGCAAGGCCGGCGAAGTATTGAATTTTAATAATTATCATTTTTTCTATAATATATATAGTTTTATATGAGCATTTTTTTCCTCATCGTGGACCGCAAATATTTCTATATTTCTCTCATTCAGTAAGAGAATTGTGTAATACCGACAATACGACCAACATACACATCATATATATAATGCAAGTCAAAGTTACTTAGCATTGCGTATCTGATATCATTTTCGAACACTTCTATAAGAGTCTAGATAAGTATTAATATCTTAAATGCGATTATTTCCCTTAAATTATTTAAAGCAAAATGGGAGTAGAAAAACAGTATAGAGCCTGATAGTATATATGTAATCAATTTTCTAATTCTCCCGGCATTTTCGAGAATAATGCGTTTGAGGTAGAAAGTACTATATTCCTTAAAACTATTAATAAATGAATATTCGATTTTAAATCGAATTCACAACTATAAGGGATACCATTAACCAGTTTTATTTATAACACACACACACACATACACCACTCACCGTCTCAAGTATCTCAAAAACTTATCTTATAAGTTATCAGTTTTGATAAGTTTCATATTGAATATATTATATTACAAAATGAAAAACTATAAAATTGTCAATCTTAATTCGGGGTAACTCTCGATTCTTTGTTATAATAACACCAATTTGTTGGCTTATAAAGTAAAATTTGGGTCTTCCAATTCGACACGACTTCTACAATCACTTGCTTTAAGTTTCACGAAATTCAGAATTAAGCATTACGTTTTTTTAACATCAAACTTACAGCCAAATGTCAATAAATAGGTCTTCCATAGGTCTGGACAAGTGCTTATTAAAACCTTAATAAATTATTACTATTCTGTAAAAAAGAAACGAGTAAAGTTTTAAATATAAGTGATCTTATATTTTCACCGTCTGCTGGACACGCAAAACTTCAGGCATAACAACGTATGGCACTTATTTTAGTACAGAGAAAGCCTTGAGCTTATCGCTCGGTATAAAAAGTCGAAAAGTCGAAACAAACGAAAACAGGGAATATGAAGAAAGTGAAAACGAATAACAAGCTTTGACGCACATCGGGAAGAATTCGACTTTAGGACCACTTTCGAGGAGCCACCTTCGTATCCGGTCGCCCGCGATTCGCGGACACGTCGATACGGCACAGCATCGTTGATGTCAAGCAACAAGTATATAATTACCATGGGACCATTTTCAATTCTTAAGACGGCTTGTTATTATAAGTATATTTTTAGTTGATTGAAAAATCTTGAGGTCCTCTACAAAGAATTAAGATAATGTTTTATGACAAACAAATCTTTTTTTCTTTTATTGTTATAATAATAACATAATATTTCAGCACCTTAAGTATAAATGCTCACAGGTTCTGAGCCTATATGGATATCATGAGTTCAGACATTAAAATTTGCAATATATATGATAATTTTGTTATATTCTTCAATGAAAATTCCTTCTTTACAGAGCTGATAAAGGCTGTCAAACCTTTTTTTTTCTATTTTATAAGTTAATTAAGCGTTGTACAACTGTAAAAAATCTAAGAATTTGAATTTATTAAATGCGAACCCTACGATAGGGTCTATATAAGTAAAAATGTCTTATTATTTCTAAGAGTGGAGTGTATAGTCATTTCTTAAAATTAGTGCTTAGCCCTTTCTTTTTATATTTAGATCGTAAGATCGATTGTCAAAAAGACAATATCAGCGACGTATATTTTTTGTCATGGTGACTGGCGCCAACCCACAAGTTCAACCTGTCGAATGGAGAAATGCTTCGCACACGGGTGGACCGCTTTCGTGAAAGCAAAGTTTTCTTTCTGAAACGCGAGAGAAAGATCTGCTAAATTCCCAAGTATGCGGCAGGTGATTTCACGAATGCATAAAGGCGGGATGCTGGGAGAAGGAGGGCACCCGTCGCCGTACAGCTTGAATCGTAGATATCCAGGTGATCGAGACTTAATCTCAACTTTTATTGGATTTTATTAGACGGTAGATCGCGGCAGTTTTGTACGCACACTTGAACGCTTGCGATTTTGCGATAAAAAGTTTATGCTTTATGCAGCATCAAGTATCGATTTTTTTTTCCAATTCATCAGTATTTTTGTAGTAATGTAGATGTTGTGGCATCTTGATCGCCATCGATATAAAGTTTATCATAAGGTCGAGTAATTGAAAATTATGTATCGGTGAATTCTTGTTGTCGCGATTATCCAAGTATATATCGTTATATTTTAAAAAGTCGGTATTAAACAAAAGAAAAACTGTTTGGTAATTTCTATGTACCTTCGTATATGTCGTGTAATGTTTTTGAAAATTAAAAATTGCGGGCGGATCAACTCTGAGCGAGAATGAAGATTGTCGACAAATAAAATTGTATTCTTTAGTGTGTTTATTTATAAGTATCAAATATCAGATAAAATATGTCGACAAATGTCCCGAAGTTTAAGTTAACATTTTAATATGGCCAAAGATTTTATTTTTTTTTTTTGTATGGACGAAGAATCAGTTTAAAACTCAGTTGCCTTTATTATAACACATTTTTATGCAAACCAATGATGGGACACCATCAATCTCCGAAATAGCAATAAAATGACACGATTTGTTCACTATTGTTTTATCAATTTTCGGTGTATAATCGCTTCGCACAGTCAAACGCACATCAACAACTTTAATCAAAAACTAAGGCGGTATAATTTCTAAAATCATTTTTAGAAGCCTCTTCGAAAATGTATGTAATTCAGATATACGGAACCAAAATAATAACACGAAGATAGCGGAGATGGGAAAATTGGGAGAGAGAAAGAGAGAGAGAGGCAGAGATTTCTAAACGTAAAGGACCAGAATAACAGTACCAGGCAGGTGATACGGGACGAAACCAGAGTTATTACGAAAGAAGGAAAGAGAAAAATGTGTAAGGAATAAAAAGGAATATAAAAAGTAGCGAAAAGGGGGAAGAACAGGAATGGGAGGGGGAGAAGGAACGAAAAAAGGACGGCGAAGAGCGATGAATTCGCCAGGAGAAACGGGAAGAGGATTCAAGAACAAGTGATAACGGTAATGCAGGTTGGAGCCACCGTCGCCTCCTTCACGTCTCTAATCGGCCTCATTGACCTTGCAAATTACGATTTCGCATTCACATCTTATAGCATTTGCGAGTAGCCACGATCGTGCGAATCGATGGCGTTTCCGTATTCTTTGATACTCGAATGGATGTGATGCGTTCTCATGGCCCTTTATCACATATTTGTATTTTGGTAAATAAACTGGAAATACTTCCTGCACAGGAAAATAGCGTTCTCCACTAAAATTTTGTCCGATTGCTGGTATAATTATGGCGAGCTATTGGCCCTTACGAGTTATTCAGTGGCATAACAAATGCTTTTTGATGGACCCTTATTGAAAATGTATCTAAATTGGCCGCAATAAGCGCCAAATCAACATAATTTGCCATAATTATGAAGTATTAATCGGACAAAATTTTGTTAAAATAAAAATAAAAAATAAAAATCAGAAGAAAAGTATTTGTCTTCACAAAAATATATGTATATAATTCGAGAATTGTATAGTGGTTAGTCTGTAAAACAGCATATATTATAGCTGAGGCTCGCCCTGAGGCTTGGTGAAAATAATGTAATTGTTTTCTTTTCCAAACCAATAAAGACGATATTATTATTATTATTATTATAATATACTATATTCGTAAAAGAATGTGCAAATTATAATTAAATTAAAGATATTGTATATAGCGTAACAATTTAATGAAATTCTTCTATACTTTCACGCGTATACAAAATATACTAAAATAACTAAGATTTAATTACCGATGCCAATTAATTCAAAGTAAGTGCTTAAGCGCGTGTTTCAATCAATTTTCATCGCTTTTTGTGTTATAAAATTGTTACGACTATGTAAATTCTCGAATTAATTTACAATCTGTTTGCAAACATTACTTTTTACGTACAGGACATCTGCATATCCGTAATATACGTATTACGTGATAAATTTGCTAATTAAGATACTTTTTTTTAACGCGTATTTCTCTGATTTTTTTTTTAAAGTTGAGTATTTTTTGGCATACAGTAAATTTGATCAGATTGGCTTATAATTTTTTATTTTTATTGTTCTTTATGAAATTTTTTATTTTTTATAAAATTTTGTATAAAACAATTAACCTATAAGCAATGTATAGGAACGAAATATTAAAGACTCAATGAAGGACAGGGTCGCGTAAACAAATAGCTGCAACCCTGATGGTGTTCTTAGTTTTATTCTGCATTGCACTTATGAGTGTTCTGAAGTCTAACAAGTTTCGTTAGTCTTCGAAGCAAATTGATTAGAACTCAGCGTTAAGTTTATCATTAATGTTAACTCGTAACGTTATACATGCACGTAAATCTCGTTCACCGATTATTTAAAATACCGCTTTTCTTAAAATTAATTTATTTAAATTCAATGAGGTAAATGCACCAAACAGTAAGCATATTATGATTAATGATATTGTTTCGGTTCGTGTTATTATACAGCACATGTTATTATACAGTTATATGAGCATTATAAATCTGAACTTGTCTGAATCAATATGAATTTATTACGAAGAAACTTTTAACGGGATGTCTATTCTATATCTTAAATAAACGATTTAAATAAAAGAATAAGATATAATTAGAACTGGAATATATTTTATAAATATTATTTTGTATTGTATTCAATTATGCTCCTTTATAAGAATCAATTTCATTCCTGCAAAACAATCGTTTCATTCTTCACTAAAATAGTGTGCTATCTTTAAGGAATCAGGCTATTTACAATGTATATACTTACCTGCAAACATTGAAAGTAACAATTACGCTATATTTACATATATATATATATGTTACTTGTTACGTAAATGTTACATAGTTGTCAAAATTGTGCTTGCTGAGTTGCCGTACTCAATTACTGCAATTCGATAAACTCACCTTTCAGGACTATACAGATGTGCAATGTCATAAATATAGAAGCGGATGTAGACAAATTATTTAATATTATCATATTTTTTTTTGGTAGAAATAAAAAAGAAACATTTATAATCTTGCTGTTTTTAGACTCGGTCTTCAAGATAAATGTATATGTATTATGTATAATAAAGTGATAGTAAAACATATAGGCGTATATTTTATCTTTTAATTCATACGATATTTGCAAATAAATTATTATTATTTTTTCCTGTAACGATGTAATTTGACATTTTTATGTATACTAGAATTTGAACGCGCGCTCCGCGCGCTTCTACATTTTCTATATTTTTGCTATAGTTGATTCATTTTTAAATACGAGTCCTAGAGCGCGACGGAAATCAAGAAAAGATACATATTATTTGTGATAGATAATTAAAATTTCCCGAAAAAATTATTAATTGCATGGCAGGTTAGAGATACAGGTTTTATAACAGGTGATCGTTTTTCAAACCTACCATTCAATTCTTATTTATCCTCTATTTATTTTTAATTGCTTCCAAGCAGCAGAATTTATCAAAAATTACTTATATCGGTAGCCAATAATTTGAGAAATATTTTTCATAAAAAACAACTATGTATATTTATTTCTTATTTTTTATCTCTTTTATTTGGACTCATTAATTGTTCGCTCGAATGCTCTTAACCCATTAATGCGCAAAACGACGATTTTGTGAATGCATTTTCATGGATACCATACCTATTCTGGAAAACAATTTTTTTCTTCAAAATCCCATACCGGGGGTTTTTGGGGGTGCTCTTTCAGAATTTGGTATTGGTTTTTCAAAAAAACTTCAATAACAATGTTAATTTTGCAATTTAAAACAAATAGTGTGATTTTTCAACGTTTTTCTTTTTTTTTTTTTTTTTTTTTTTTTTTTTTTTTTTTTTTTTTTTTTTTTTTTTTTTTTTTTTTTTTTTTTTTTTTTTTTTTTTTTTTTTTTTTTTGTCGACTTTTTTCCATATTTATTTAATCACAATAACACCAGGAATCGTGGTCCCGATGTTTAAACCTTCTAAAACCATGAATGGCAGATTTTTTTTTTATTTTTCCAAACTGGCGGTAGTATACCGTGGAGCCATAATAATGTTCATGAATTTTTGATCCAAAGCTATCAACTCTACGAAAAAAATTTATAGTATTAAAAATGATTAAAATCACCCAAGGAACATGCATGAATGTTTTCACAATTTTTTGAACAACTTTTGGAACTTCGGAACGGGACCATATTTTTAAAAATTGAAAAATGTCTCAAAAAATTCTAAAAAAAGCACACGTACTTTGTGTTCAACAACAGTTTTTTGCGCAAAAAAAATCGACTGCAATTGTAATATTGAAAAATTAAAAATAAAAAGCAGTCTTTATACTAAATGAAAATTTAAAACTTTACGTTTCGATCCCAAAGT
>JAPYZR010011698.1:0-10447 GCA_030522945.1 Trichopria nigra
TTGAGGCCCGAAGGGAGCGAAGCGAGCCGGGGGTCCAGGGGGCAGAGCCCCTTGGTGGGGTTGGCGGCCGGAGGCCGCAGGGGCGAAGCCCCTAGTTTATATATGTATTTTTTATCCTTCAGGGAAATAATATAATATATATACTACCAGTACTTTAACGGAAATTTTGCCTCGATATAAAAAGTACTCAGTAAATTGTTTACCAATATACATATATTATTTTTAAGTTTTTTTATGAACGATATCGAGAATTATTTACTTACTACTTTATTTTTGTCACTTATTATTTTCAAACGTTTTACGAAAAAAAACGTATTTTTCACGCAGATAACAGCGGCGAAAACGAAAATTTCCCCGCAGCGTCTTAAAAAAATATCCTTTTCCTGTGCATCAGTCTTAAAAAAAAATGATAAGAATATATATCTTCTACATATCGGAATAAGTAAGACAATATTGGATTGAAAAAAAATTACGCGCTTTACTTCATTCTCCGCTAGGCAGCGCGCGCCGCAGTGCTTTCCCGCAATCGACAAAGAAAATCGACAAAGAAAAATGATTCAATTACGTGCAATCGTGAGATGGAGCTATATTATCATCTCGTTACGTAGTTCGTAACCGATCAATTGAATACTTTTTCTCTCCCATCAAGGGCAGAAAGATGGCCATTTTATTTTAGCGTAAAATATAGATAAGACCTTTATAGTGTTATGTAACATCTCGTCGGCATTGTTTATGCCAGTTCCAAAGGGAAGATTGCGTATACATTTCTCGTTTCAATTTTCGCATGACGACGATGTTGAATTAGGAAATTATATGGGAATGCGAGGAACGATGATGCGGAAAAATTTCGCATTCGTCTCGCGCGTAAAAAAGCAAAGACTTGCGCAAAAGGATAAAGTGGGGAATTACGGATTGTTGAAATATATAAGTTACCTTGAAACTCGGTCGTTTCGGTGACGATGATTTGCTATTGATCCTCTTGGTTTCCTTGCTGGCATCCGCATCGACGACTTTCTCGATGACATTCCCATGGTCGATCGGTAGCAGCCGTAACGGCTGACGTGTTTGTCCATCACCTAAGGCAGTATTGTCCAAAGTGACGTACTCGACCTTTTGCGAAATCATCAAAGGGGAATGATCGCCGTAGAGGAAGCTCCGATTAGCGACTGGTGACGCCTTCATCATTTTCGTCCACTTCTTACGTTCACTTTATCATATCTGTCGAATTTCAATTTCTATATTAACATTTCGAGTCAAATGTATTTTTTTTTTTTTTTATTTCATACATCGCTATGTGTACGTACTGTATACAGAGACTTTAATAATATAGGGTGTCGCAAAATTAATTTGACTACTTTCTCATAGAAATGGTAAACGTTCCTTTATTACGAAAATTCGATCAGATTTTCCTACAGTTTTAAGGGCTTGCAATTGAACCCGGTCCTAATATGGCGTGATGTCAATTTTTATTTTAATATATTTTAATGTAAATTCTCTACGTTACACGAATCAATAGTGAATGTGTACAATTTGAATTACCCAATCCATGAGGTAGAAAATATGTTGTGTTTGACGTTTAAATGTTTTAATGACTGTCAGGTTAAAAAATCCTATAACAAAATTTTGTCTAAAGCATAAAAATATAAAAAAGCAAAGTATGGAAAAATAATAGACCAATCAGAAAGGAAGACGTTAGCAAAGAAGAAAATGACGGAATGATGGGAACACAGTCACGTGGGTTGGTTTTCATTGGCTATAATATCATATGGTTGGGTATAGTGCTTATAGTTAAAAATATAAAAGTTAAATTAAAAAGTTATAAATATAGTTAATTAGTTTTAACTCATTAGTTATTTTTCAAGTCGTTAACTTTTAACTGAACTTAATTACTTTTTTTTTTAACTTTTAATTTTCGACTTAACGTGTGACTTATAACTTATAACCTATAACTTTTAACTTAGAAAAGGTAACTTATTTGAGAAGTCAATGTTCTATTTCGTCAACTATAAACTTAAACAGGTTCATAAGCACTAAGTTAACTTTTGTTAATTAACTTTAATTAACTTAGCTGATTACAAAAAAAAAATAAGTAAAACAACCTTGGATAATATGATTTGTTCATTATTGAAAATTTTCAATCGATTGTAAAAAGTGAGTTTTGATCTTTTTTGTGTACTATGTAATGGATATATATATGATTGTGTGTCTCGGTTCAACAAGCGTTGTATATCATACATTCAGAAACATAATACGAATAATCATAACTTTTGGAACATTTGTCAAACTTCGATTTGAAAACAAAAAATCAATACTCTAACGATAATCTAATTTTTGTTTACAATATTTGGATTACAACGATAATACACTCACGAACCCAGATAGTAAATTATATCCTGAAAATATCATTTGCTATCTGTGGAATGTATAGTAAAAGTTGTAGTCGTGCGCGTGTCTATCTTTTTTTTTTTTATTTTTTCTTTTACATGGTATATTTTATAGGCCAATAAAAATGTTGTTATTGCAATGTATTATCCTAGAAGCTTCCAAGCGGTCCTAGTGACTATACAGCTTTCATTATAATAAGTATGAAATATGAAATATGGAAAATGAAATGTAATTACGATAGAGATGATACTATAATTATGCGTATATTACGTATGCTTCGCGTATATATCATTCGAAATCACGTTATTCTTTACCGTTATAAAGCATAATAACGTAATTAAATGATTGTTCAATTACATCATCGTTCATCTCGGCACCTTATACTGTCAACAATAATATAGTTATGTCATTAGCTATTAATGATGTCTTTGCTGTAACCGTGGGCGACAGATCTTTGATTTAATGATATTCGTATAGTTTGTATTATTTGCAGAAAGCAAAAGATTGTATTTTTGCTATTTTTAAATGAAAAGCAATTCTTTGAACGACTCAACAGGAAAGCTCCTTTACCCCCTCGTAGAAATTGACTACTGAATGGCTTAAATTACTACTGCGCACTACTTGTTTTCAAAAGTGTCACTATTGAAAACTAGTACTGTGCAGTAGTAATTTAAAACATTCAGTAGTATAAATCTCTATACATGTGGCACTACTAGTTTTCAGTACACTGAAAAAAAAAATTGTTATTTTCAAGTAAATATTTACTTGAATAGTAGCAAGTAAATATTTACTTGAATTAAGAAAATGTTTCCTTCTCTTTAGTAAATCTTACTTAATTCAAGAAAATCTTTTCTTAATTCAAGTAAATATTTGCTTGAAAATAACAATTTTTTTTTCAGTGTAGTGACACTATTGGAAACAAGTAGTGCGCAGTAGTAATTTAAGGCAATCAAGTCTCAAATATCGCCAATTTTCCAATTAAGATATATATATATATATATATATATATAGAGTCCAATTTTTCAACATTCGGACTTTGGAAAGGTGATTCTGCACAATATGTACAATCCCCCAAAAAGTACCGATGAAATTCGTTCTAAAATTAAATGAGAATTATCCGACATAAATTATTTTCCCATATGTGCAACAGACATTAATTTTTTGCTATAGATATACGGCATGACCTGTGTGCTGATATCTTATATGTACCAATTTGTTTACGATCTCTAAAAGGGCCTCAGGTCGATGAGATCGGTTGAATAAATAATCAAACAGACATATTGATAGTTATCATTAAATTTTGAATTAATGCCACTACTCTTTTTTCAGAGATCGTATATGATATATGTAGAATCAACCTTCCAACGCTTTTTTTTTTTTTTTTTTTTTTTTTTTTTTTTTTTTTTTTTTTTTTTTTTTTTTTTTTTTTTTTTTTTTTTTTTTTTTTTTTTTTCAATGACCATTATGTATATTTATTCTACGATAAAAATAAACACACTTCTTGTATATACAATTGTTGATATGTTAAACAATTATAGGTCTGATCACTTTTTTTTATTATATTTTTCTTTTTATTTATCAAGTTTTTAAGTGTACCAAATCGGTCACTGAAAAAGAAAACGAACCTTCACCCGGAAATGGTAATAAGATCACAATATACACATATATATATGTAATATTATTTTAATTGTTACGTTACCGAATCTCATAAAATTTTACTGCTGCTTGCAGAAATATCAATAATATAACGACGAGACATCCTTTTTGCTGACCCGTTGAAATTGCAAATGTCACGTTTCTCCCGGAAAAAATATATAAAATTCGTGAAATCGAGCTATACACTGCCGTGTCCGATTACGGCATTGCACCTTTATCTGTACCCAAACAAATCGGATTCGACCTTCAAAAGTCTGCTAGGGATCGATCGAGGAATTTCTTATCTTGACGTGGCTTCTTGTTTTTCCACAGTTCGAAAAAATGCCTCAACGTCATGCAAACCGGGAAAATTTACAAATGTTTTCAAACGACATTTTTCAAATTTCGTTCGACTCCGAAAGTATCAATTATGCGTTTTTACGATCGCCATTTTATCGATTTTCAGACGATACTACTTTATCGAATCCAGTTTATAAATCTGGAATTTGTCTGAAAATATAAATAGGAAGTAAAATTGATACGAAAATTGATTTATTTTTTAATCGAATTATTTCAAACGTCTGTAAAGGTACAGATCGCTGGAAAAAGTATTTAACGAATTTTTTATTTCTTTGATTATTTATACTATATCTTTTTTTATTTATATAAAACCATCTTGGGTTTAAAATGTTGAATCTCATGATCGGATCAACAAGTCAACATTTCTTCAATCATTTGCTCTTCGTAATATGGATTTTAAGGCCATATCTGATTTCAGAGTTTCGAAATTTAGAATCCAAAATGGCGGACCATGCGTGACCATCATCACTGCGGAAAACGAACGAATTATGGACGAGAAGTACGCTAGATGTCGTACTAACCCGAAAGTAAATTGTACGTAATTAGAAATACAATTACAGAAATTCGTAATGAACCATGCATAATACGATCAAAAATTGACGAAAGACCACAATAAAAGAAATCTCTTGGGTTTTACGACAAAAAGAAAATGTATGAACGATGTATAATCTTTATTTCGCGTCATCTGTCACGTCTTTAATTATATCACTGTTCGTGCGTATATTTTTATCCGTGAGTTAAGTGTTTGCACCAAAGCTCCTATACTTCGTATCGGCGACATTAATTCAAATATATATATACATATATAGTCGGTGAGTTAACTAACAAATATCTTGCATTCTTGAAGCTTGCGACAATCGTCCGTTGCAATAACCGTGTGGATCGCCGTTGCCGGTATGCGAATCTATACGTGTATATCTAAGATTATGAAATAATTTGACGGTCGAGTAGCCATTCGAAAAGTCGACTATACAATGGGATCAGAAGGATTTACGATACGATCATTGCACCTCGATGTCAAACGCTGCGAATTATGAGCGATAATTAGCGTAATCGCAATTTATACCTCTCGGCGTGACATAAAGTACGCGGATGTTTGAATGAAAAATACGTCACAGCTGTGTGTTATCTATATATATATATATAGCATATTCAGAAATGCTGACGTTTGAACTGTGAGAAGTATTTGTTTTTAGTTATCTTTATGGCAATTTTTAAATATGTTCTTGTATATATATGCTGGTTTTATTTTTCTATATACTACAGTTTGTTTTTCTTTTATCAATTTTTCTATTCGTATCTAAATGCATTTTTCATCATTTTCATGATAATTACAATACCCTCCATTGAATCTATGCGTAACTTTAAGATACGTTATTTTTTCAGGCAGACTTTCGTTATTAACTTTGTATCTCGTATACATTTTTATTAATTTTTTTATATATATATATAATTTTTATCAAAGAATTAAAATTGATGAAAATTTGCAGACATTCTGCAGACATTCTGGAGACATTCAGGGGACATTCAATGTTACGTGGGTTTCAATATATGATTTTTGTCTTGCATTTTTAGAAATTTTATCGCTCATTATTGTAGCTTTTTTGAAGTAGATTTTGTCGATTTTTCAAATCAATGTTTTTTTTTTATTTATGTCAATTTTGGTAATTGACTGTATTTTTTTCACGTTTTGCTCATTTTTGTAAATTCACACCCCGTGAATTTAACCCTATATAGTAGAAAATGACCCTCTAGTTTCTGCCCAATTTTTCTGCACTGAAAAAAAATTTGTTATTTTCAAGTAAATATTTACTTGAATAGTAGCAAGTAAATATTTACACGAATTAAGAAAAGATTTTCTTGAATTAAGTAAGATTTACTAAAAAGAAGGAAACATTTTCTTAATTCAAGTAAATTTTTACTTGAAAAAACAAAATTTTTTTTCAGTGTGGCCTCTACGTTAAAAGTTAATGGAGTCCAGAAATAATGGTCATAAACTGGTCTTATTTTTTTCTACTAAGAAAATTATTTAAATTATTCTCATTTTACGTTATTTAAGGATCACATTTATTAGGACCTAATATAAGTTTTGTATCATTTATAAATGATATGGAAATGCGATTCAAAATTTTCAATTTCTGTTGTACGCCGTTGATCTTAAGATTTATGCATCTACATTATAAAACTCCTCGCGATGTCTCAATGCGATCTTAATCACATTCTTCATTGCTCGACTGCGAGAATAAACTTTTGTTAAATATTCAAAAATGCAAATCGCTATATATTTTAGTAGGTCATTAACACCTATTCGATATTCTTACTTTATGTATCATGTATATCCATTAAAAATATTCAAATTAAATGGAACCTAGATGCAGTGAATGTAATGCTTAAAGTACTTTAGATGCCTCGTAGTAGAGCTTTAAGTGAACTTTTATGATACGCATTTAACTTTACGCATGATGCCTCTTTCAATTCATGCGAAACTTGTTTACTTCGTCCTATGAATCCTATGAATCCGTACATGTTCATAAGTACTTTAAGCATTATCTTTACTCACACAAATACAAAAAATAGGATACCTAACGAGGGCGTAAAAGTACACTTTACGCCCTCGTTAGGTAATATACTATTTTACTTGTGTCAGTTTTCTTTTCAAAGATCCTGTAAAAAAAAAAAGGAAAATTTACAAGTGCTTTATAAAAAAACTCGCAGTAATTTCTACTTGGGTAAAAGCAACCTAAAATAGATCTGTACACGAAAATATATGCACTGAACAAAAATTTGTTATTTTCAAGTAAATATTTACTTGAGTATATAGTAGCAAGTAAATATTTGCTTGAATTATAAGAAAATGTTTCCTTCTTTTTAGTAAATCTTACTTAATTCAAGAAAATCTTTTCTTAATTCAAGTATATATATTTACTTGCTACTATTCAAGTAAATATTTACTTGAAAATAACAAATTTTTTCCCGTGTGTCTATATACTCTCGGTTTAATGACGATATTTTAGGTTTGAAATTGACATTGTCTATCGTGCCGCATTATATATAGCTTCCTCTTCAAAATATAATACTAAATACTAACGGATTTATCAGAGACATTCAACGATTTGTAACGAGTGTACCGAGAATATATATATGTATATAATCGAAACAAAGTGATGGCATTATCAGAGGAATCTGCTCAATCAACAGAATGTATATAATCAGGCAATGGTCCGAACAAGGGTTGATGCACTGGAAGTTGAATAAGCTGATTTAAAATGAACTGAAAACAGATTACGAATATCAGCGACCGATCTTATACGTTGATTGCAGCAAGAAAAATATTGCTTGTTTCTTCTTTAGTTTCTATCAGATCTATATTTCAATTTATCGAGCAACGGGGAATCCCCGATTCTGTATACAAAATATACATCGTCTGTTTGGATATAGTCCCCAAATTACACGAAAGTTCTCAAAATGCGCACTATATATGCATGGAAATATCCCGCGAAACGATAATTTACATATATATAATTCATTATTAATATATATGATCCATATCTATTTTGATCTTCTTACTCTCTAAATTTCTTGGAGTGAATTTTCACTATTTAACAGTGACATGTCACTCTGTCTGGAGTGTAAATTCTTTGACTCACTTCAATGTAGAGTGAAATTACACTCAAAAAAGTGTGAAATGTCACTATTGAAGAGTGAAATTTCACTCCTTAAAGAGTAAACGACTTTTAAACATTTTTTAAAATAATTAATCTTTATCGGTACAAATATTAATTTTACTATAGTTTCTTGTGTTATCCTTTATCTCTAAATTCCATGGAATGAAATTGAAAGTGAGATTTTTCACTCTTTAAGAGTGATGTTTCACACTTTTTGGAGTGAAACTTCACTCTGCATTGGATTTAGTCGTCGAATTTATACAACAAATAGAGTGAAGTGTCACTAACATGAGTGAGTAACTCAATTATCACTCTTTGTGGAGTGAAATTTGACTTCAAGAAATTTAGACAGTTCCTTGTTCAATTTCGTACAAGTTTTTATCTTTTTTTATCATTTTGGCAATATTATTTTTAAACAAAAAATTACATCAATGATATATATATATGTATATATATATATATATATATATGTATATAAATTCTTTCAAGCTAATTAATTAAGTCAACCATTGACTTTTTCTATATATTGAATTCGGGGGATCTAGAACGGATCTCTCAAAAATTTATCGCCAAAGAATGATTAGGGCAATCAGGGAAATCTCGCACAAAACGCAATATCTCCCACGTTCTCGTTCGTTTTATTCCTTCTGTTTTTTTTTACGCTATGCTTCGGTAACAAGTACCAGAAGTGAATTTCACGTACTTTCGTTCTCACATTTTTGCGAGATCTTCGCATTGCGTCATTCAATAAATGCGTTATTTATCCCCACCGACGTTACGTGTATCGCAGCATTATTTTGTACATTATTGTTCTTTCTTTTCCATCGTTTTTCCTTTTTACTATTTTTACACATAAACGACTCATCGAGTTTGTAATGTCTCGCATTCGTTAATAGAATTTCGTCGATTGCACTCACATCAGATGGTGATTTACATAAATGAAGGACATCCCAAAGGTGGTTGTCAGATGTTGTCTGAATTTTAGCATTTTTTATATTTAATTCAATCGATTGAATTAAAAATTAAAATGAGATTTTAATTTTTTTTTTTTTTATGGTTACAATCATTCAGTATTTTCATTATAATAATCCTTTCTAAATTTTATGAAACCAAAATCTCTCTTGAAATATTGCTATTACACGATCCCTACAGTGAAATTGCGAATTCGATATGTTACACAACAAGGGCGAAATTATCGATAAATTCTCAAGAGTCCGAAGTTTGTCACTCGAAGCGAATGTTTTAATCGGACTCGTTCGAGATCGATATTTCGCGCGTGTTACGTATACAATAGTATTTAATACGACATATATCAATATATAAATTAGCTATTTCGGCCCTAGTGCGCAAAATCGAGTGTCAAAAAGAGCAATTTTTACCGTCAATTCTAAGTAATTTTTCTTTTTTACAGAATTTCTGCATATTGTTTGCACAGTCAGAAGAACATTTCTACAATTATTGGCGTAATGGATATGAAATGGTCATGCAAATTTACGCCATTCGAATGTAAAGCGAATGTCAACTCTTTTAATGTTATTTCACTTCTACCCCAAGCAACAAAATAGGGCGAAATTACCTTCTTTCGACCTTAAATTAGGTCGAAAAATTTGTTCGACCACGTCTAATTTACCAAAAAAGGAAGTCATATGAAGGTAAGTGGGGAATAAAGTTGATGTTATTTGCGGTCGAAATCAGGTAATGTCGAGGTCCGAATTTGGTAAAATTGGCCTTACGATAGGTCGAAAATTGGTAATATTTTGGTAATATTTACCTCTTTTCGACCTATAATTTTGACCGTATTTGACCGTAATTATATTCCATCGTTGTCTTTTTTTTCTCGTAGAATGCGCATGGCAAGCCTGCATTATAGATATATATATTCCGTTGCTTCCTTCATCACAGATACAGGACTTGTAAAAAATGAAATATGGATGAAAATATTTCCTTACTATATATATATGTAATATATTTATCTCAGTCTCAAAATAGAAAATTGACATATATAATGCGTCAAATTTACATACGAAAGAAGAATTTTCGATCAATATTTTACTCTACCTCATTAAAAATTAATGCGCTTCAAAAATAAGAATGAATAAATAATTATTTATTTATTATTACAGAAAATTTGTTATTTTAATTTTCTGTATCGATCAAACTCGAAATATTTTTTTCGAATTCGTACAGTGAAATCAATCGAAAATATATATTTTACTAATCAAAAAAGGGAACAAAAGCATAGAAGTAAATTAATATTTGTAAATGAAAAACCGTAGAGGTTAAGTTATGAAGTATGGACGATGTAAAATCATGGCGCGGATGTCACATTCGCCCTAAAAGTAAAAAAGTCGACCTGTAAGTAAAATTTCGTTGCTCGAAGGCTAAATTACCTGCGGTTGTAG
>JAPYZR010011699.1:0-11268 GCA_030522945.1 Trichopria nigra
TGGGTACACATGTGTATAAACTTGTTTATACATATGTTTATAAACTTGTTTATACACATGTGTAAAATTGATAATGCAGAGAGAGATCCATGTATTATAATTTTCTCGAACTGTAATAGTCATTCTTTAAAAAAAAACATCGATAAAAAAAATTTAATATAACGGTTCATTATATATACGGATTTATTTAATAAGGGTTTTTGGTAAAATAAAAATATATAACCATATCTACAAATTTTGCCAGTACATATTTTGTACAATTTTAAGTACAAACATTTTTTTTCGGCCAAAATCGAACATTTTGTTAAAAAATGCACATAAATTAAAGTATATTTTCTTTAAATTACAAAAAAAAAAAAAAAATAAAAAATAAAATAAAAAACAATATAAATAAATATTTTGCTTTTTTAACTATACGTCAAATTTTATACATCAGTTGCAGATTAGGTTATTTCAATCTTTACATCGAAATTACATCGAAATAAACGCGTCTCATAATAAATAAGCCGAACAAGAAAAAAAAAAAAAAAAAAATAAAAACACGTAATGATGAAATAGAAATATTATTGCGAATTATAGAGATTTCGACTTGAAATGAATATTTCTTCATTCACACAATACTTTTTCTTGTTCGTCCAATATACGGAGGTCCAATAATAATGAAAGCGGAGATATTTTCGGATAAAACGATATAATTGATGAATGAAATGAAAGTTTCTATTAAAACTAAATTTCATTTGGTTAAATGTTATTAAGTATAATTGTTATTTGTTTTGTTACAACGCAAGAAATTTTGGAAAATCTCGTTTATCAAATATACTCTCTATTTTATTAGTATTATTATTTTTTATTTATGTTCTCAACGTATTAATTCGTTACTGTAATCAAATCTTTTACAGCATGCATTTTGAAAATAGTTAATTTTAAAATATAGATAAAATATAAGAAATTATATAGATATATGATAGTAGAAAAAAGCATTGTTTTAATAACTATCATGCAATGAGTCGAATTTAAATAAGAAATAGTAAGATTGAGTTGAGGCTGAAATTAAAATTGAAAAAAACGTACAATGTTCGAGCTTTTAAGAACTAAATTTTGGAGTGAGTTGGAGAATTTATACTCCAGAAACAGTGGAAATTTACTTTTAACAAGAGTAGCTTTGTAGAGTGCATTTTCACTCTAAGAAATGTTGAGAGAACTGCTTTGATGATCGGAAAGAAAATGCAGTGTGAACTGGAGCACGTGTCGTTTTATAATCGAATATACATATATAATCGAAAAACTTTCAAATTGCATAATAACAGTGAAGAAAAAAACAAAAAAAAACGGTGTTTGATACATCATCGTAGAATTTTTTATCAACATACAGTTTCCTCTCTATCGAAATGTTAATAAAAGATACGAAGATTATCAAAATCTCCCCCTATTACGATTCCACAGCCAGATTATGGGCCAAGGAATCGTTAAGGAAAGATTTGGGATCGCGTTGTGATTTTAAATTGAATTCTCACATGTAAGACAAGTTTCAGGCATGTGCAGTTAAACTGCGCTCTCATTGGCTGGTGAATCTCTCGCGGCATCGACGAATTTCAAACGCTGAAACGTCACGTCTTAATTAGAGGAGCAGACAAAATTGCGAATTTTTTCACGTAAGACATTGAAGAAGTGAAAATTTAATGATATCTGGGAAATATTAATGTACACGTATGGACGTAAATTCGCATATGTATACTTGATTACAAAAAAAAAAAAAAAAAATAATAATCTCTTATATTAATTTGAATTTATAATTGTTAGCAATTAGAAAGTTACAAAGCTCTATTAATTATTCATGATCTGTCTAAACTTCTCGAAGTGAAATTTCACTCTACAAGGAAGTCTACAAAAGAGTGACATTGGCCCCTTTTTGAAGTGTAAATTCTCCGATTCACTCCAAAATATTGTAGAATTTCACTGCAGAAAGTGAGAAATACCATTCTTAAACAATGAAAATTAATTCACTTCAAAAAATTTAAAAAGATGTTAGAAGAAGAATCCCATTTATCAATAAGAGTAATGTCATCGACTAACAATTGAATGGTACACTATACATTGAAAAACATATCCGATATTGTTTCTCCCGCAGAAATGAAGGGAATTTAATTAAGAATATCGTCGTACGTCGATTATGATAAAACATCTTACTACTTATGTGTAAATTAATAAATATAGACGAAGAAGACTTCCTCGTTGCGTTGATTGGGAATTTGTCATTCCGCCAGCCAAAGGGAGCGCAGTCGCACTGCGCATGCCCGAAAATCCTCTTACATCTGTTCGAAGTTCGAAGTGAATCGCATTTGATCGATAATTCGAGGATCGGGAACGCGATGTTCGTGATTTAGTGCGACAAAAATCGTGACAACCAACTCAATTACGTGCCGACCATCAAAAACTTTTCAGAGCTGTCGATGCACGAAGACCCTCGAGCTTCATCGCAAAAACTAGTTATCATACTCGAGGTATTTAAATGTTAAATTTAAAGTTTTCGTGATTTACACCGATATTAATATAACCAAGATTTAGATTCCATAAAAAATCCCCTTTTTGCCTTACTCCGTTTCTAAATAAGAATAGAATTTGAAATCATTACTGACTTTGATGTCAGCATAACGTTATAAATCGAAACCTTGATTTCAATCTGCGTAATTCGATCATTAGGATTTTAAAATAAATTATTTTCTTATTTTACTAAAATATGATATTATAGTGATGAACTTAAAAATAATTTCTAATTTTATTCTATGCACTGACTTTATTATGCGTAACTTGCATAACTGTTTCACTTGCTTTGTAAAGATCAGAATCAAAACATTTCCGGTCATATACTATGAAAGTGATAAACAAAACCTAAAATAACTTTATACATTGCAATTATGTTCAAGTATTTTAACACTATTGTTCTTTATTTATCTTCACTTTATTTCATCTATAATCTATAATAAAATAAAAATAAATGATAGTGATTTTCAGTTTTTGATTTTACAAACATCGACGAAATAATTAATAATTATACCCATTTTTAAATTTGTATCCATATAAATTTTGCATGAGAACATTCTTGTAAATCAGAGTATGAATTTAAAAGATAAAATGTTAAATTACTCGTGATTTATATCTTAACAAATTATACTTTTTTTAGCATTTTCTTCTTATTTATTTATTGAATTGATTTGCGAAGCTAAACATTTCCTCAATATCGAATATAATTATAATAATAATAAGATTAGATTATTTGGATTCGTTCTTAGTTCGCAGTTACATAATAAAATTATATATGGCGCTACGCTAAAAAGAGAAAGTCGATAAAAAGATATTTCAAGGTAGGCCATGGTTGGATTTGATTCCAGAGTTGTATAACACACATACCAATTGGCCAATTGATAACTGATCAACTGACATATAGAAGACGAGTTTACGAATCTTAAAGCGTGCATAATGCTTTCACTATATATATTGGCAATTTTTGAGGATAAACTTTGATTCGAGAAAAGATTCTGGTCCCACCTGTATTAACACAAGTGAGAGTTTATTTGAAACGCGTGAACCTATGTCGTGTATATCTTCGAAAGAACCTCTACGAAATGTGTATTATCCTACAGGCGTTTCATGCTGTTTCATTTTATTCACTGTAATTTTGGACTGTTTACATTTTACAACAAGATGAATTGCGGTAGTGTTTTAATAAAAGTCTTAACAAGTATTATTTTGAAAATATTTATAATGTGTCCTGTAAGTGTAAATGTGTTTTTTATTATAACAATATTTAATAAATTTAACCAATAATAATCTTGACAAAAATTTCAAGATGCGGGACGTAGAGCAGCAGATTTTTCGTTAACTTAAATGGGATGATTACAACAAAAATGTTAAGGAATTATAATTTTTAAGCATACTACTCCTACACACACATACAAACGCACGCGCGCACACACACACACACACATAATTTGAAATAAAGTTCAGGAACTTGTGCCGTTCAAATTATTTCAACGCGCATTCAGCCAACAATTCGCAATGATCAAGCAATCGCACGTGTCCGAATTGTTGATTGGTACATACGTAAGAAATATTTAGCTTAGGTAAGCTTCTGGTTAAATTATTTGGTATCTGCACGACGAGTAAAAATACAATTCTTACATTGGTAATTATTGAATTTAAATTCAAATAAGTGTCCAATGGCGTTTATGAATATTCATAAATATATATATAATATATATAGAGAGAGAGAGAGAGGGATACAGAGAGGGAGAGACAACGAATATCTGTATCGGTCGATATTATAAAAAAAAAAATGGAGCGAGATAAAGAATAATTTGTAAAATAGTTTCTTTATATGTTCTAATTATATGTTAGTAACTATATTGACAACTCTCACATAAAACAGAAAACACTATACATAATGAACTTGATGCTTATATACTAATACAAACGTATATGAAATGCATTTTAATCCTGTTTCTGATGTTGAACACTGAAATTATTACATTCTAAGTAAAGTCAAATAATTTATTATCAAGTAGCCTACATGATAAATTCATGTTAATGCCTATGTCTTATTGCAAATTGCTCAGTAAATGAGAAAGGATTTACATTTTTCCGAAACTTCCTTATATGTAAACAACATCATATATACTACATATATATGTATTAATTTTCCTATGTACTTTTTTACCAATCCACTTATAATTTGGAATTATTGTATCATTATCAATAGTTCGTGTCTATTACGTAATTAAAGATGTTTTCTTAATGCGTTTTTACTTCATTTTGTAGTAATTTTCGTCATATACAAAAAGTTATATTCATATGGGTCAATGCACTTTATGAGACGTCGCAGGTCTTGATAAAACTCGTTCATATCTCAAATACATTATTTTGCCCCCTTGTTGCAAAACAATATATACATATAGGTAAGTATTTACAGTATTCGAATAGGAAAATGCACATGAGTTGAGATTTTTGGAAAATAATCGATTGCTGCTCCTCTTATGACTGATAAATGTGTATGATTTTTTTTTCATTTCAATATATTTATTTAAAAGACGCGGTCACATCTAGACTATATGTAATCGAGAACTACTTATTACTCGGAAAGTAAACAATAATTAAGACTGTTATCGTTCGTATAATATTTTGTAGTTATCGTACATCAGCCATTGCTCGTGACACCATAATAAATTATCATGGGAATTGTGTTATGGCTCCCTAGAGCGAGGAAGCGTGACGCTAATTAAATTTAGATGAACTGGACGTAGAAATTATTGTTGAAGTATATATAAAATGTTAAAAAAGAAAAACTGTATTAAACTTACTTATGATGCAATTATACAATATATATTGTTTATATAATTATATAAACAATACTACTACTAATATAAATGACAAAAGTCACTTCTCTGGTGAAAATCCGAATGTACGGCGTGGCCGAAATACAGTTCGTGTACACCTAAACGTTGTTTTAACTGTACACGAGCTGTATAGTAAATGGAATTTGGCACAGGTGTATATTTTCCGTACAGTCGATTTTTACTAGGGTTAATATAGTAATAAAAAATAATAATAATAATCGATGTCTAGTTGAAGGAATAAAAGTGAATAAGTATATATACAAAGCTATCAAAAACAATGAACTATATAAGCACATATATATATACCCTTCAGAAATACGCATTCGGAAAGAAATTAACTTTAAAATATGCTTCGAAAGCTCAATTTTTAGCGTCTGATTACGAAGGCTCTATTACGTTCCTAAAATTTAAACTTAAAATGAAAAAATAACAAAGCGCATTTCACACGATGTTGGTATATAGGGTATCCCTATTAAAAAAAAAAGTTATTGCGCTGACTCCGTACAATCATATAACAAAGCAGTTCATTGACACACACTATTAATTAATTATAGTCAAAATTTGCATGTAATTTTATAAGCAAATTTATCCTGCACTACATAAAAGGAATAGTCTTCCTTCTTGTCCTTGATACGCAAAAACACAATTTTTATATTTTAAGCTTTCACATATATATAATTATTCATATCTAATTGTTCCTCAAAAGTCTTTTTGACAGTCGTGACATTTGATTTTACTGTTTACGGTGCAGTTTTTAATTTGTATACTGTTAATTTGCAATATACCTTCAATGTGTACCTTATGGCTTAACTGTACTCGGACAATTTTAAATGTGATCAATCCTGGAAAAAGTTTCGTTATACGCGTTAATTTCAGTATATCTTATTTTTTAAAAATCAGGTAACAAGAAAAACTATACTGTATACCAAAATTGTTTTTTATTCTATCTTCAGGACGAATTTTAGGATCCTGTTTTTAATTCGTGTTAGAGTGTTAACATGTATATGTAATTTTGAAAAAATCTTAAAATACTTTTTGATAATAATATTAAAAAAAAAAGCTCAAAAAGATTGTTTCGTATATAAAAACATAATAAGACAAAGCAAAGCATATACCATATATATAGCAAGAGAAAAGATAAGAATCACCAATAAAAAAATATAAATATTATTTTTGTTCTCTCTTATATGTCATAGGTGTTAACATAATTATTAATGCCTATAGTACATGGAATTGTGATACATTTGACAGACATCTACTTCTTGTGCTTTGTATAATCTATACTAAAACGGGTTGTAACAAATGAACAATTCTATTTTAGAGAAGATTCTTATCGTATTAAGAACAAAATTTTGTTATGTATAGCGCTTATCGATAATCTTCAAAATTTTACAATATTTTACACTTTCACTTCGGTTTGTCATATAACTTTTACCGCATAATCCGCAGTGCAGACGCGTCACGTTTATACTTACAAATATTTGGCTGTTTTCCAAAGCCACATAAGTACACTTATATACATGTATAGTCTTCCGGAAATGGAAAATCTTTTGATGCTTCAGATACGACGTAGTACAATTGTTATTGTTGCAGATTTGAATAATGCAGTTATTATTAACTTTAATATTTAATATTTGAAAAAAGCATACATTTATATAGAAATCAGGAAAACTGACAAGACCGTCGAAAGTAATAAAGGATACTTTATAAGCTTATCAATTGATAAATGAATTTAACATAATCTACTAGTTAATTTATTTATTTGTTAATCGGCGAAACGTAAGGGGTGTATTTATGATTCAATAAATATTTTTTGTTGCTACCATTACCTATATACATTAACAACTTAATTGCATGCAACGCTTTGCATTTGGTTGCGTTAAGAATTGAATGAAGCGGTACTCTCGTTTTAAAGTTAAAAATAATAATGCTTTATTTATCTTCATTTTTTTTTTAATTGTTTAGAGGCCAGAGGCGTCGTTATTTTACATTCCCCCCGTCGTTATTTCAAACTCCCCCACTATAGTTTTAGAAAGTCCTATTAAATATGTACTTCCTTGCTCATCGTTAAAAATATAGACATTTTAGATTACCAAATTTTGAAAACTTGCATAAATGCCTGAACTATAATTTGATGAGTTTGCTTTTACTTGGATCCTGAAAGTGAATTTATAAAATCTACCTCGAAATATGGTGTCAGAAACTTCATGCAATAAAGCGGAATAAAATTTTGTTATACCACTAAAGGGGATATTTTATTAAAATATTTATGTAAAAATAACAACTAGTAACCGAATTATTTTTAAGGTGAGATGAGCGGCGGAGCTGGGTTTGGCGTCGGAATCGCCGGAGGGCCGACATTAGCCGCTTCCCAGCAAGGACAAGGGGTTGCTGCTCTCCTGGTGATGCTGGCTGTCTTGTGTCTCATTTTCGCTTATTGCTGCTGGGGTGCACCATTTTGCCGTTCACTTTGCAAGCGATATTGTTGTTGTCGTCAGGAAGACCCTGAACCAGATTCACGTTGTGGAAGCAGTGACCAAGCAACAGTTTCTACACCGACAATCATCCTTCTGCCCCAAGGCAGAATGCTCGTCGTGGATGGGGCGATATTTACCCAATTTCAAGCAGAAACTAGTGGTAAATTCTATATCCAATATAAAATTGACTATTTCCTTAACATAATTTACGATATTGCGTGTCTGATAAGAACCACCGGGATTAACACGTATATTATCATGTTTAGGGTTAGATTTGGTGGAACTCGGTGAAAGTGTGATGAGGGCTCAATCCAATCCTCGGACCCTTCATAGACATCAATTGCAAAGTAGTGAAGGCAGTATCCTCACCACCGACACTGAAACAAGCAAAGATAGTTTAGGATCTCTCGGCTGCTTCCCTCCACCGACATACGAAAGCATTTATGGAAAAGAGGAAGGAGAAGTGCCTCCATCTTATTCCGATATTTTATTGCACAGGTTTGTATAGAAATTCTAAATAAATTCAAATAATAAATTGAACAATGGTACAACATGAAATTCTCATGTGATTTTATGAACGCGATTGCTTGAGTGTTGTTAATACAATGCTAATCAAAATTTCGAAAGCTTGACTGGATTTAATAATTTTTAGTGGAATTACATTAGTTACGTATAAAATTTGTTACAGATTTGCGAATTTACCGTACGAAATTGAGATGCACGAATTCTGTCCAGACGATAAAGAAGAAACGGATAGACGAAGCCTTGAAAACTGTTCCCACGTTATTGCGAATCCCATGGGTGGCCTGGCCAATCCATACTCAGCATCGCCTAGTGGCTTTTCAAGTCAGAGCTTCCCACGACGCGTTGTGAGACAACCATCGTTAATTAATAATCCTCTCGATAATTATCCCGTGGATAATGAGTACGGAGTTAATCGAACACGACATAAAAGTGTATCGCGCAGAACTTCGTGCAATGAGATAAACTTCGTTACCATCAACGAAAACCGTGACGATTCTGGACCAAGCAACCGAAACTGCGATGAATCCGGACCCAGCAACGAAATGCGTCACAATTCCGGACCAAATAACGAAAATTGCGAAAATTCCAGAGCGAGCAACGAAAGAAGAGTATCAAGAAGTAATTTAAGAGCTTCGACATCTCGGTCACAAAATGATGTGATGAATATGAGAAATTTAGCTCGAAGTAGTCCTGGCATCAGTCAAGAATCTCAGGAATCGAGGAGAACAAACGACGCTTTAAGGGCCAACAGATCGGTCGACAGTATCATAACCAGCAGCCCGCGAAATCAACACGAACGGACATCTTCGGTTGATGAAAGGCATTCGTCGACTCTCGAAGTAATGTACACTTCAATGAATGATTCGAATTCAGATCATCGCATCGAAATGTCCAACGAAACAGTCACATCGAATTCCGAAGACGAGCCTAGAGATTTTCAAGCTTTAACTGACATCCGCGAAAGTAGAGTTTGAGTGACAACATCAAAGACTGTACTATGCTAAAAAGTCGAATTGCACATCGAAAATTCAGTGTGTTCTCTCGTGAACTTTTATTCTATATAAGTTGCTGACGCGGCTAATCGCTAAAGAATCGGGATACTCTCGGGATCATTTCACCTAAACGTATATAATATATAGAGTATGCGCGTGATATGTATATTAAATGTGCAAAACGCATTACCTTAGTTTTGTATCTTTCGACTGGTGATATTTTAAGTTATTGACGAATTCTATTTTAAATTAAGCGACTTGCGATTAGAACAACGATCTCTTAAAAACGAAGACCCTTTCAATAGTTCGTTACTAGTTTTTCACTTTGCGAGCCACATTCAAAACTAGATTCGATATATATATGATTTTGGATTTCTTATATTTTCCAAAGATCTCGTTAGGACGATTAACAGATATCAAAAATTTTTGTATACAATGGAAAATGGAAAACAGCCATTTTACGCACGAATTAAAAATGCAACGTTATATATACATAACGATCTAGCCTACTTTGAGCGATGTACAAAAAGCGAGGCCTAAAACGGTGCATAGAGTGCAAAAGTATTATAGAATATACATATATGTACATTGATGTAGGTATATATTATACCTTTTATGTAAAATACGATCGCACATTACACGCATTAGTATTACTGATGCTGTCTCTAGTCATATAAATCTAAACTGCTGTTATTTCGTTGAAATAAAACACGTGACAGTTACAATGACACCCGTCACCCATAACATTTATGTCGTCACGAAACTTAAAACTAAAGACGATATATATATATATATATATATATAAGATAGTAATGCCAAAACTATTATTTTGTTCTGTCCTTCTTGAAAATTCGTCGTACAAAAATAGGCCAACAATTTAAAAAATCCTTGATAAAACGCGAGTTATGAACTCCTCTCTTAAAAACCATAAATGGGTTTCAATTTTTTATTGACGCTTTGGATGAACGAGTTNNNNTTTCTTGCATTTCTTAATCAATTGTTAATCAATTCCAAATTAATTGTTAGAATATTCAAATTAAACAGAAAGTAAATATATTTTCAAGCCGAAATCGATTTTAGGGTGCTTTGATGCATTTTTTACAAGAAATCGGTTAGGAAACGAGAGAGAATTCTAAAGAACAAATTTTTGTAGTGGTCATGCAGTTCGCGTTGTTACCTGCGAACTTTATACTCACAAAAAAAAATGCGTAAAATCGCCCTAAAATAGTAATTCATTATGAATTCTCCATGGAAGATATGTTTTTTAACGAAAATAATAAGGCGACGGTATTAAAAGCGATTTTGATCAAAGTATAGCGCATCGCTATTTAGCCGCCCCTTTATCCATCATGCTAAATTCGGTGTGCAATCTAAATAAGCACAATCAGATTCTAACGAAACTATAATTTCAGAAACGTTTACAAATTGTTACTTTTTAGCGGGGTATATAGTAGCATTAAATAACCGTCTACTGCCATATGTCGCTTACGCTACTGTGCGCTAGGTGCTTTCAACAATTTTCTCAATTTTCAGTGGATGTTTAATGTAAATCGTATGTACTTATTTGAAAGTTGGCATTGATAGGGTCTAGAAAGACGTGGCAAAAATACGATATTCGTTAAGAGCAAAAAATAAATCTCCTTATTTTTTGGATCCGATACAAAGCCGACAACCCTCGCCATCAATCTCTGACATTTTGACCTTGTTATGTAATGTATTGTTAAATGTTGATGCTTGTTCAATGACATCGATATGACATGTTAAACATTCTGAATGATGTAAAATTTTCCGAGAAATTCAGAAAAAATGTGGATGAAAATGTTACATTAAAATCCTGCATATTGAACAAAACTGAAATATTCAACATCTATTAACAATAATCTA
>JAPYZR010011711.1:0-10917 GCA_030522945.1 Trichopria nigra
CTCGGGGTTTCCTCGAAACCGCACTCGATGCCGAGAGCAAGAGCTGTCCCAGAGGGGGTCAGCTCTCGTCTCCTTCCGCGCCTGAAAATTTACGAACACACGCGACACAATAATCGGCGGCGGAGGGACAAGGTCAACAATGTATGAAAATCGAACACTTCAAAAATCACTCGATTTATTCAGATAAAGGAAAATGAAAATATCCAATTGATAACGAAGGCCGAAGCCACTTACAAAGAATGATGGGCACTCAATGCCTCACAATGCGACTCGATTATAGGGGCCGATACTCGGCACACTTAACCACGCTGCTCGAAACTCGTTATTTTACCGATTACAAAAGAATACTCCTTATCTCGCTTGTGAGCTCCGCTCGTCTTCTCGTCACAAACTCGAATGACTAGGCGACGCACTCGCCTCAACAAATCGAAACCCACGAATGGCCCGATTGGCCGACGCTCGCGGACCCGACGCGCTCCCATTGGCTGGGGTCTCTTACTGCTGCACCTGAAACAACATAGTGTAATGAATACGCACTCGAAATCAAATCCGCACCGGAGAGCTGTATCGGCGGAGTAACGATACGTTACAACGTCCGATGTAACAAGGCACGAGCAAGTGTCGATCGTTTTGAGATATTGTGATGAAGGCTTAAATAACTTTGAAAATTTAATTGGTTTCTATAAAATTGAAAGTGCAGACTCTGAATCTTTAACAAATTAATTAAAAAACGTTTTACAAAGTTTTGGGCTCAATATTTCAGACTTCAGGGGGCAGGTTATGATGGCGCTGCCGCTATGGACATTATTCGGCGGTTTGCACTCGTATACCCGTTAGCATTGTTCGTGCATTGTTATTCACATATTTTAAATTTATGCGTTGTGTCAATGGCCAACTCTGTAAAATGTATTAGAAATATATTTGGGATTCTGCAAACATTATACAGTATTATTAATGGATCGACCAAAAGATTTGCAATTTTTCCAAACATTCAGAAGGAAGGAAGTTCAGTTTAAAAAAAAACATTAAAATCTGTGAATCGACTCTAGACCGCTGCTATACTTGATGTGGGTTTCTGCAGTTTCCTACAACCTCGACAAAATATGTAAGTATTGCGCCATCTAAAGTCGATCTGCATCTCTCGCACCTATTGTTGCAATATTTATAGCAGTTGTTAAAGGGCAGTCATGCCCGTATATAAATATATATATAAAAAAAAAATCTGAACCAAAACCTTCTTCTCCGAATTTTTTTTAGTGCCAAGTGCCAAATCGCTCCGGGCCGCCAAACGGAGACGGGCTAACGAAGCTGCGCTGTGGGACGTCTGGTCCGCCCACTACGACCCACAATCAAATCCGGGACTCTCGGTCAAACCCGTGCCGATCGACCAGATCGCCAAGATCTGCGGGCTCCCCGACCCGCCTCCGACCACTCGTCCTTCTCCTAATCCTCCGTTACCACAACCTCCCAAGGTCCGGATCACCCTCGCTCAATACTGGTATAGAGAGCGATCAAAAATTGTAAAAAAAGAAAAGCAAAATCCCCAAATAAAAACAATATAATAAATTCTAGTGTATCAATTTCTTTACCTCTCACTTTTTCTCTTCCTAATCCGTCAGTAGTCCCCGCAACCAAAAATAATCCCGATCGAAATCAATTTTTGATCGCGGCCTTGTCGAGATTTGTGCGCATCCGATCGCCAGAGTCCCCGACCCTGAGGATCGTTTGCCCTCAAGTTCTGACGTAACACGGGGAAGGCAGCCGAATCCTCGAAAGGCCCTCCGCCGATGTTACGACACTTGACGGATAGCTGTGTCTAGCCGCCAGGGCTTAGCAAATTGCATTGTCATTGCGGTAAAAATGCAGGCACTGGTAAGTTTTACATGATGCAAATTCGCCAAACAAAACTCATAATGTTTTTGTAAACAACTTGTTAGTTTTACTATTAATGAAAAACTGCCTGTCTAGATTTTTCTCAGGAAAACTTGCAATTTTCGACAATTATGAAAACTCGTAAGTTTTTTACAGTAACTTGTCAGTGTTACGATTAGAGGAAAATTATTTTTCTTATTATCGTTTTACCTGTTCATTTTGCTGTTATCCTAGGTGGAAATTTGTTCCGTGCATAATCTATTCTGTTATACATTCTCAATTATTCTATTTCATATATATATACATATATATATATATAATTTTATAGAAGGGTGGTTGCGAGGACATTTTTTGAAATATAATGGTAGTTATGGGGACATTTGGTACTTACGGGGACTGTCCCTGTAATATTTTGTTCCAGGCGGGTTGTGACAGTTAGGTTAGGTTAGTTTTTAAGCGGGGGGTCCGGGGGGGCGCAGCCCTGCCACGGAGATGGCGGAAAAAGGCGATTCAAACTGCACTCCACTCAACTTCATGCAACATCTTTCTACAACATTGTATTTATTAAATAAAATAAAATAAATAAAATAAAATTTTCCAAAATAAAATTATTGTAATTTTTTTTGACCCCTCTCTTTCCCTTTCGAAATTGGCAGCAGCCCCCGCAACCTAAAAAGAATCTAGATCGACACGTAGTTTCGATGCGTCCTTGTCCTGATTTGTGCGCATCCGATCACCAGAGCTCAGGCCTCTGAGGATCGTTTGCCCTCAAGTTGAGACATAACAAAATAAAAAAAAAATATGCTGAATTGCAGCTGCTCAATTTGCTGTCGCAGGCAGATTGCAGCGCTTCGGAGTATGTGCTATGTTCTACCTGCCAATTTTGCTGCCGTAGAGAATTCGCAGCGCTGGAGGTAGAACTGCTGCCTTTTAATGTTTATTTTAGCTGCGACAGCGTTGCGGCTGTTATTGCTTGTCTGTCGCAGCAAAGTTATTTGAGATATTTTTCCCGAAGAAATAATAATTAAATCTCGTAGATTTTGGAAACTGTGTAGACGAACTTAATAAAACTCTCATTTTTGAAAAATTAATATAAATCAGTTTGTATTCAATTTTAATTCATCAATTATATTTTTGTTCTGAGAAGTTCAAAATGTTTTTTTTTTTTTTTTTTTTTGTTACAGAAGATATTCTGTTTGCTCGTAATCATACTTACGTATATTTAGAACTGGACAAATGAATTTTTATTATATTTTTTGGTTCCTTATGTTCTGAAACATGAACATGTGATGAGCCATTTTATAATTAGGTAATTAGAAGGGTATATTATAACATATACAACAAAAAAGATTAAATATCTTATTTGGACGAATAAAATTTAATTACAAATGTATATTGATTTCAAATCTGGTTTATATTTCATTTCGGTCACTTTTCAATTAATTTTTAATGATATTTTAATGAAATTTTAATAAAGATGTTCTAAAATATGCTTTAATAAATTAAACTAATAAATTAGTTATTTAATTTATTTTTTTACATTATTATCATTTTGATTGCGATGGTATTTAATGAAACTAAATAATACAATCAGCGTAGAAGCAGAATTTTAATATTATTTCCGAGTTCTACATGAAATTAGAAATCATTTAAATAATATTGAAACAAGTAAACATGTATTTAAAATCTATGTATACTTTCGTTATATCTTGTACTTAACTATGTCATGTAATTCACATAGACGGCATATTTATGCTCCATTAGATAGTTTCGATCACTAAAAATTGACCTGCCTGTTTGAATAATACAGGAGCAGGTAACGTATACTTTTGTATAGATATGTGGCCTCTTCACTCCGCGTCATCATCTGAGTCATCTGATGGTGATGGGTTATATTCAAATGGGGTATCCTGATTCGAGAACCCTCCTTTTATGTCCGTTTGGAACAAAGGCAGCGCTGCACCCTAAATAAATCTATGTATCCTACCACAAATACGTGCGATTCTGCATAATCTTCTTAAATTATCGTTTCAAATATAACAGGTCACTTTAATAGTTCAGGTATACAGTTATGGTGTCATCCTGGTGGGAAAAAATATGCAAACGTGTGAGACCTCTGCGACCCACGTTACGCCAAGCGCTACGTAGGGTAAGGAACACCCTTTAGATACATGTTCGTTTCTTTATTTTACTGGTATAGCAAAAGATTCGACGTGATCCTTTACCTACAAAACCGTTTTCCTTGATATCTTTTAACCCACATCAACAAGGAATTTGCAACCAAAGTTTGCGGGAAATAGTACTTGGATGCTTACTTCTTTTAAAGCACGTGTTTATATCATGATAATACATATGCAATATAAATTTCAACTTTTATTATAAATATAAATTAAGAAGGGTATGGGTTATAGAATAACAATAAATATTAAATTATGTATTAATTATATAAAATATTCTTCTTCATCGTTTTGGAGGATAATAAATGTTTCGATCGTTCCTCTTTATCCTTTACCCTTTCCATAAATCTTTTTTAAACTAAAGACATATTACAAAAAATAAAAATTAAATGTAATTCTTATAATTATTACATTTCTTATCATGAGTTGAAAATGAAACTATGGGCTTCGACCGGGCGGCCTTTATTGCTTACCAACCCTACCAAAGGCTGTTTAGACATTTCAGAATATACACATTTTGCTATCGCCGACTTTTTTCGCACCAGTCGACCGTCATCAATCCGAAATAACATACTTTGAAAAAGTGTAATAACTGTGTTAATTGTTATACATTCATTATTATTAGTTAATGAATTTAATAATTCGAATCGAATATATATATATATATATGTTAGAAGAGTAGTTTACGAGGACATTTACATAAATTTGCATGTTTTTTATTTCCCTATCATTTCCCATGTTAAATTTACAACACATATAGAGAGAGAGAGGTTACCGTTTAAAAAAATCACTTTGATAATGAAATTACCTTGACAATCAAGTTCAAAGTCAAGCTCCTTGGTACCAATGGATGACCCGCTCCATCACCTTCAACTTTTGTCTGGATCATTTTTCTCTTCCTGGCTTATATTTCGCAAAATTCCGGTGGGGCAATTAAAATAAGACATCCTGTATATATATATATATTTATAAATGATGATTTGAATACCACAGAATTTTATTAAACGTATACTAATTAAATAAATTAAATTTTCTCGACCGATGAAATTTAAAAATAAGTTCACTATATAAAAAAAATATATATATAAAAACAAGAGAATTTTAAATAATATAAAAAATAACAATTTTAAATAATATATGACAATTTATGGGGGGGACTCTCCTCTGGAAAGCACTTTTTTCGCCGTTCTATTAAAAAAATAAGAAAGTATTTATTGACTCAAGTTAAAGTACATTGTAAAATTGACATTGAAAGGTACAAGAAAAAATGTTTGTTGTTGTTAAAAAGAAAACAAAATGGCGGCGTTACAGCTGCCTCAAGTTGGCTCCTCGACTTTGCGCCGGGCAACGCGCAAGTCCGTGGATTTGACAGAAAGCAAAAATAAAAATTTTTTCCATTAAAGTAAGTTATTTTATACTTCGTGAACCTAAAATTATATAAAAAAAAAATATATTAAAAAATAGAGAACGTTTTAAACAAAAATCACTTATTTTTTAATAAACAAATGGCTAAAAACAATACAAATTATAATAATTTTAATTTAATTTCAGGTTCACGAAGTATGGTTTAAGTTACAAAATATTCATGTAAAATTTGAAGTCGATCGGATAATATAACTTTTTAAGTTATACTGCTCGGCGCGGAAAAAACGCGTTTCGAGAAAAACGCGATCAAAGTTTTCGTTATCTTGAAGTGAAGTTGAAAGTGATTTATAACTACCTGAGCTTAATCTGCGACTCCGGGCTGTAAAGTAGTCCTCCCTCTTCTAGAAAAGCATCCAATTGTGCAGCATTTTCCTTCTTTCGAGCAATTCTGGCGTCTTGTGACGCATATTTTGATCGTCAATCTTTTCTTTCAAGTCCTTGTTTATCGTAATTATCAGCAAATTTTTTGCACTCCGGTCTGATTTCCAATTGAAAGTCGTTCATAACTCTTAGTACAAATACATATCCATCATTGAATATACCTCCAGACAAGTTAGATCATTTCGTATTTTATTATGTCACGGGAGAGTCACAGACACTCGAGAACCGGATACCATTCTTGATTTTTTATTAAATGTATTTTGTATGTAAAATTACTTCCATTATTTTATTTTTTTCTTCCACGCATTCAAACCTATCGCTTCGGTTCATCGCAGGCCTGGATTGGCGTATTTTGAATTCCCGCCCGGACCGCCGAACTTAAACTCGACGGGAAGGCACATTTATACGGCACGCTGCACTCAATCGTCGGGATAGGCATCCCGCATTATACGGCCCACTCGGTCTCGAAGTATATCGCGTGAGGGAAGCTCTCCCACTCGAGACACTTGGAGGTAAGCCTGATCCCGGAATCCGTCGAGGCAAAGAAGCTATACTCTGGCAACCCGAATCACCCCGGCTGCGTACGTCGTTGGTCTCGGTTCGAGCCAATCGCCGAATTTTGGAACTGAAGATAGGAGGTGGAAGGAGAAATGAGGGGAAGACGAAGCCAGCACAGAAGTCGAAGAAAGTCACTTCTAATGCGGCTCTCCTGGAGGACAGTAGTTTCTTCTTTTCGCGAGTTTTCGTGCGCGTGCTGCATTGTGAGCGCTATGCTTCGGTAAGATCGCTGCTCTTCGGAGGATTTTAATTGTTTTCGTGTTCCGGTTTATAGTTTCGTTCGTTTGATTTCGCGGTCTTTTCGTGGTCAGACATTTAGTTTCGAGGTCTCGCTGCACGATAGGCGTATCCTATCGTGGCCAGACATTTAGTTTCGCGGCCTCGCTGCACGTTAGACGTATCCTCCCGTAGCGCGGCATACTTCGTATCGACGCTCGGAAGCATCGCTGCCGTTCGCCCTTGCATTCGGGTCTCGAGAACCCGTTGACACGGATCGAATTCTGGCAAACAAATTTATTACCCCGAAAAGTGACCAATTTTATGCCCTTCCGGCAATTTAGATACCGAAAATTATACTTTGTTTTTCATATATTTGTAGAAAATCATATTTTATTTTTCGTATATTTGGGCCCCTTTTTGTTCCGAAACCCCGCAAGCTTGATATCCCGTTTTCGAGTGGTGAAGTCAATTATTCCCCAGTTTTGTCAAAATTTAGTTGGTAACCTTAGAGCCCCGTAAATTTCGATTTGAAGTGTAAGCCCTAAGGCGACAAAAATATCATAAATATTTTAATTTGGCAATCTAGTCCCGCAACAAAATTGTACCCCATTTTTTTGAGTAAGATAAGTGAATTAAAACAGGAGTTTTTAAATAATCATTAACTTCTCTCGGATCTGAACGAACCCCCTTACTCACCGACTTGCAGAGTTAGCGAGGCAAAGCCTCCATTTGTTGTGACTATGCGCGTTTGGTCATGTAAGTTTTAGTTATGGCTTCGTAAGCATATTTCTTAGTTTTGATTTTGAGGTTTGGTTATTTTCCTTAAAGATAACCTGGCGCCCACTGTATTCACAACTCGGAGCAATAAATTTGACAAGGGAGCTTTGGCGCATCGTGTGGAAAAACCCTCGTCACAAGCAATTTGAATAATGTTTGATCCACAGTTTACATGCTTTGGAGCCAAACGCCACACAGTTGCGTTGAAAGATTCATTTGCATTTTGTGTGAAGCCGCCAATGCAACGTTCCAATAAGTCATTTCGCGACAGATCTTCGTAAATCGGCAAAATGTGTTTTTGAACATCTTCATGCAGGTTGTGGGTGTTTAAAGACGTTATTCGTGGCTTTGGCGTCGTTATAGGCATACCATGAGTGAGCACCAGTAGGGCATAAGTGATGCTGTGGATTTTTGTCTGTCGAAGATAAAAGAAGCCATTATTGCTTGTTTCATTTTTTCCTTAGACTGCACATTCCGACGAATAGTTAGACCATAATAAGTGGTAATTCTTTAATTAGCGCGTCAGTAAGCTTTCACTTTCCACCAAGTTTAGCGATTTTTTTATGTTTCTGTAACGGTACTGTTTCCCGGTGCCGTGCTCCCCGTTGCCGGATACGACTCAGCTTCAAGGTAAGGGAAGCTGGGAGCGGTTGTAGTTCTGTAAGTACACTTTTTTTTTATTAAAACGAGCAAACCAAGATTTGTAGTTTTATTTATAGTACAATCATGAAAGTGGCGAAGCCGCGGTATTGCATTTATATCCATTTAGTAGATTATAATATTGAATAATGAAATTTAAATACAAAATCAACGATGTCACTTTTGTGTTCCTGGTGACGTGGCATGATTCGCCGGTGCGGAGTGTTTTCTCTGCGGACAAAAAAACGGATTATTATTAACGGTTTCCGGTTGAGCCCAGTATTATTTTTAGCCCGGCGGACGCGTATCCCTTTGAGGGACGTAATTATGAACGGTGGTGAGAATTATCACCCTGAGCCAGAGAGCGGCCTCCACGGACGGTGCGGACGGATTGCGGGCAGTGACGTGCTGTCACTATGGACGGATTCGGAGGATGCGGGTTTTTACGATGTAGTAGATCGTCGGATTGGGAGACGGTGAGGACCGGAACCCCATCGCCACGTAAAACCACGAGTGCGAGGGTAGTCACGGTACTATACTTCAGGCCTCTTCCCCAGCACGTAAAACCACGAGCTTCTGGGGTGGAGTGGCAGAGGTTAGACGGATTTGGACGGATGGCACCAGGTTGGTACGCCGCTTGCCCCTTAAAACCACGAGCGCAGGGCGTAGCCGACACTGCATCTAATACCTCCTACCCAGCCCGTAAAACCACGATCTAGGGCGGATGAGTCAGAGGTTGCCTAGGATGCGGAAAAAAGTAAACAGGGCAGGGAGCCTTCGGATCCTTCACCACGTAAAACCGCGAGCGTGAGGGATCCGAATAGTCGGCACCGCTGAGACGACTGACTCAATGCCGCTCTCGCGCCGGCCGCTTTTATGCCCCACCGTAACGCGACTCAGTGGCGCGAGAGAGTTCGACACCTATCGAGTGCGGTGTGAACTCGCGCCAGTGACTCGATAGACGGCGACATGCGGCGGCATGCGGCGGCGGTCGGCAACGAGGACGGACGGCAACGGCTCTCTCGTTGCATTTCTAAGACACCTTCCCATTCTTTTTTGTCACATCAACATCTTCATACGGCTTAGCATCAAAATACCTATAAACGTTTTTGGATCACCATCGCCGACGTAATTAGTATAGCGTACACCATATTTCTCTTCAGAACGACGGAACATTTCGAGCACAGCATCGGCTTCCATTTTTCCTGCCGATCCTTTATGAGTTATGGCACAATTGTCGAGATGTTCGGGGCATTTTTCGTTGTCTGGGTTATGTTTAAAATAAGTACACGCTTGACAGTAACTGCTTTTTACGATTAAATCACTAACTTTTCCCGAATAATAAGTGATGAGAGACGTAACGCCGTATAGAGATGAAAATCCGCGCTTTTTCCACGACCCGTCGCCGCTTACCGTGAAATTAAGTAAAGGCTTTTCATTTTTCTCATTATGCTACTCAGACCAAATATCTTTTTGACAGACGAATGAAAATGCTTTATAATAGGTTGGTAAGCATTTATAGACAAACCGTTGCCTAAATCCATAACACCGCAAAAAATTTCCCGAGCTATTCCAAGTATGAGCATGGCAAAAACAATGCGTTTGTTTATTTCGTAACCGTTATGAATAAACGGTCCTGATTGGATTAGAACTGCTCCGCATTTACACTGCACTGCAACCTTGAACCCAAGTCCATTTTCATCTGATTGTCCGAACTTAAATTTTTGCTTGCACACTTTACAAACAAGTAAATCGGCGAGAGGCGAGAAAACACTAATAAATTCGATGATCCGATAACAAATACTCGGATTTATGATTACGTCTTCTGAAGTCGCCTTCAATTTCTTTGCTGACGTGCTACTTTCCTCGCTTACCGTCTCAACCGCCTCGTCGACTTTCATGCGTTCTCCACTAGAAAACTGATTTCCTCTGAAACGCCGACGACGCGGTCGATTAGGACGAAAGTTTTGTTCATCATCTGGCACTTTACGCATCATTTTTACAAATAATGGGCATAAAACAGAAGCGATAATGAAAGTAGTACGATGCCAACACAGACGATTTACGATTATTGATTCTCAGCTGTTTGGAGGGAAATAATGATGGTTATACTGAAACGAGCTTTTCGTTTTGAGTCCTTAACCGGCTGCCGATACCGCGGCATGCCGACCGAAATCCGTACCGTGCCGATACCGCGGCATACCGACCGAAGGTAATACCGACCTCTGGTCTCCAGACCACCGCTCTCCGGCTACGGTCTCCGTAGTCTCCTAACCCTTTTCCCCGTCCGAATACGGTCACCGTATTCTCCGTTGCACCGAGGCGATCCTCCGTTATTCTAATCGGGTCATTAGTATTAAGTACGACTGAGGTCCCCGTGAGTCTCCTCACCTTCTTCCTTCCGAGTACGGTCACCGTACTCTCCGCTGCACTGCGCGATCCTTCGCATACTGTAACCGCGTCCGTTTAGGTTAAGATAATAAGCTGCGGTCCCCGCAGCTTCCGCACCGTTCCCTATACACGAGTGACTGTGTGTATTCTTTGAACGCTACGACTAATAAATAGAGTGTTTAGACATACTTGAGAGTTATTATTTACCAGTCATTACCCCTAACTCAGCCACCTACCCTCACTGCTTGCTTACCGACTAAACTTTTCCCGGAGAAGGAGGAAAACTCCGTTACAATACGAATTACATAGATTGAATATGGTACAGTATTTTATTCCGAACGATAAAAGTGCCATATATGCCTATAAGATTAAAAAACATTTACCAATTAATTATTTTAAAATTTTCAAATCGTACCTTCAAGATAGACACTTTTTAATCAAATATAAAAATGCTGTAACAAGCCTACACAAAATACAT
>JAPYZR010011718.1:0-11831 GCA_030522945.1 Trichopria nigra
TATAACTGGGTTTCATTTATCCAAGTCGTACTTCTGATTTCAAAGAAAATTATTTAAGAAATTTTTCACTTAAGAAAAATATCAGAATAGAAGTTTTTATATTATTTATCAGATCGTTAAGAAGCATTGTTTGGTAAACTTTTTTTAACAGTCCAAATTTAAATATTTCAACAAATGAACAAGATTTCGTTGATATTGGGGGTTACTTTACTTTTTTTGTCAAGTTCATTCATTCAAGTATTGTACACTTTAACGGAATCAACGACTTTTAGAATAAGCAAAGTTTCACTTACAATACGTACATGTTTACTTTATTCATATTTAATGTGTAAATTTTCTTAGTATTGTTGTTTGTTTTTTACTCGCAAACAATCACATAACACGAATAATGCACTATTATACTTCTGTAATGATTAATAAACCACCAACAATTAAAATTTCGTCAAAATCGAACCGTATCTGGTTTTTTAAAAATATAATGTACAGTCCTTGAGAGCAACTTCGTGCAATTACATATACAAATTGGAAGTCACTAGGCAGATGAGTCTTGAAATTCTCGACGAACTCGTATAATTCACTGTTCAAGGATTAAGTCGACTGTCGAGATGCCCATTCCATATCCACGACTGCGCTGAACTTTGTTTCATAATCTCATAAATATTAATGACCAGCCTACTCGGTACATACACACACACACACACACACACACACACACACACACACACACATACATGCTTCTTTACCCGTATTCGGATCCGGCAATGTGCCACCCCAATATATCACTGATGCTCTTTTGATTTTCGGATAAAACACGGTGAAATGGCGATGTGTTTGTATGTTGATTGTTTAATGTTTTATTTCTTTTTAATTATAAGTGAAGATGTTTTGCAAATAACTCATAAAGAATTCATCGAATTTCAAATAATGAATGAAAAGGTATATTTTTCATTCAATAAAAAGGACATTTTTATCCTTGCTATAACATGCCCTGTCCTGTTCGTATAGGTATTTTAAATGTTGATCAAATCTGGTTTCCATTGATTGATGACGTCTGTAAGGTATCTTTTCGTTCATATCAACAAAGCCTTTTTTTCGGCACTTGACTAGTCGAAAAAAAGTAGAATTAATTGCCATTAAAGCGACGTCAAACTGAGTAGAAGACAGCTTTTTATGTCCTTATCAATATACAATTTATTATTAATCCATTTTAGAGTATGCATTTTTTCCTAGTGACTTATGTTTTTACCATTAAAATCCCCTTGCTTCAGGATTTTAGAGGTTGATAATTCGGATCGGATATCAAAATGACTTTTATCATAACTGCAGATATCCAGTGAATTTTATCAGAACTTGTTATCTCAGGGGTTTCAGAGGGATTTCGTATAATTCCATCATAAGCCTATTAAAATCGGTTGGTATTCGTCTTTCGGGTGGCTACCGATTGCAAACGTGGAAAGTAACAGTTTTTCGAGTTGTTTTGTGCAGAGGCGGAACAGTAATATTTCTTCGATATCACTTTACCATTCGTTTTAGGGCATTTGCTGGTGAACAATTGATGCTTTGATACACATGTTATGTTTGTGATCGAACATGTTGTATTAGGCGAATATTCTTTCTCTCTCTCTTTACAGGTACTCTTTGCATATTACAAGTTGAACCCATCGTTCGAAGCTGTTTTAAGAACGACAATTCGAGACCATATTGATCGCCGATTATTCGAAACGGTTCATAATCCCTCTAATTGATGCGTCAAGTTAAACCTACTACGACTTGCACGAGTTTCGATGAGAATTCCTCCTGGGCATTAGTTACGGGCGACGAGAATTGCCGCAATTGTTCTCGGCGACCGACGGAGAGTATTAATTTGCGCAAGATTTCAATAAGTTGGAGCGAACTCCGATTTAATGGAAATGAGAAAGTCTCGTACATCCAGCGTACAAGTGGTGTTGCTCACTTGAGCTTTCCATCATTTCTCTTCGAGCTGCAGGGACGTCCTTGACGATCGTTCGGTTCGTGACAACAATTCATATTCTGCTCTTCTTCATTGGTTTCCGGTGTGAAAGTGATCGTCACAATCTATGACAGACGGAAAATTTATTTCCGAATCGGGTATTTGATGTTAGATATGGAAGATTGAATAACGAAATACGCGTACGCCAACGCTATTTTACGAGCTATAAAAATAGCTCGCGAAAACGCCTGCAAGGTCTGACACATCAGGTGTGTATACATTTAATTTCTCGTCAAATTATTTTTGGATTCCGCTATACCTATACGAATATTGATTGATCGGAAATAATTTATTGCTGTCGAGTACGTCTCGTTGAAATTACTTTCACGTTCGCAGCTTTGTTAATACATTCGCGTATCTGGTCTCACTAACAATAACGGTATCACTGTGTTTTATATTTGGATAAGACTGTCCAGATATTCTGGATGTCCAATGGGAGTACATTGGACCAGGCGCTTCTTGGGAATCGTGCAATTTCAGTTGGTCTGTAAAACAACTACACAGTTGAGGCTAGACTTTTATAGCAGATTTAATACTAGGAATAGTAACGTCAATGTACTAATATGTGTAATAACTAGGAGTTTCGCCCATGCGGCCTTCGGCCGCTAACCCAAGAGGTGGTTCCGCCCCTTGGACCCTCGCGCGCTTCGCTCGCAGTATTATACGCGATATTATCATAATTATGGTTTGAAACGTGGACATTTAATTAAAACAAAAATTGAAAATGTTTTCAAAACTTCGATTGCTCACCGCAGCTACGCTGAAATGTTATTAAAGGGAGTATCAATACAATAGAATAGATCGGAACACTACTTCGCATGTGCCATTATCTCCGCAGACTGATTGCGCACCAGCAACATTGCGAACCGACCCATCCACCCACCTGTAGGCAAAATACTTGTAAAACAAAAAAATCAGAAATTTCTTATGTCAACTTGAATATTTCGATCCTAAGTTTATTATTATGCGTATCAATAATTAAAAATGCTACACGACACGATTTTTTAAAGTGACTTCCATATTCTGAACTTCTAAATTAATCGATTAAAAATGACCGTTCGATTCGGTATTTTTGTCCGAATAGTTTGAATCTTCATTTTTGATATAATTGTTCAAAAATTCAGGAAACTACATTAGTTTGAATTTAGATGCAATTTGTTTTATTTTTTTCTAAAAGTTGGATCAGTATTTCTTCTCCCAAAATCTAATCAGTTTTGCGTACAGCCCCATCGTAACGTGAGTTATCGTGCAAAGTCGCACACTTACGTATAAGTCTCCGGAAAATGTTTCATTCGATATCTGGGTTCCTTATGGTTTGAAACGTGGACATTCGATGGAAAAATAGGGGGTGATTTTTTTTGTTTGCCATCGGTGCCAAATTCAATACTTTGTCCAACCTACGATACGGTTTTTTAATCTTAGAAGAGTTTTTTTTACGAATTCAATACTTTTCCAGTCGAAAGAGTATTCGTGCCTTTTGTTCAATCAGACATGTCATCGCGTTTTGAAGTCGATTGATTTTCTTGTGCGACTTTAAAGTTGAGAATTTAACATTTTGATTAAAATTGCGTTTCGTCAAACGCTTTATTTCTTTGCCTTTGCCCTGGTAGAAATGAAAACATTTCTTAGCCAATTCTTAGACAGTTCAGATATTTACCATGTTAAAGGCATAGGAGAAATGGATAGTGTAAGAAAACGTGATGTGAATTTAGACTGGCTAATCCCCGAAGAATAGCATTTTCTCATTTGGGCGAGATCGTCTGCTAGTATAGTGAAAACGAAATCGCACGGAACTGACCTATTTCTGTCCGGGACGAAATTCACAAAAGCGTGCATCCATCTTTTTGCCTCTCTGTGTTCTCATCCAACGAAGATTGCACGGAATATCGTTAGTCATTGTCAACTTCAAGTATGATAATAGGAAGAGTCATTAGTCACTAACTAATTTAAAATCCTATTCCTTGTAAAAATTTCAACTATTCATCGATTTCCTTTATCTGATAGATGTTGCCGAATAATAATTCACAGTCTTGAATTATTTTTGACGCGGATGCATCAATTTTAAAATTTTTAATTTTTAATTGGGATTTTCAAGAGTGTTCATTATGAATTCTGAACTTGATGAATCGAGCCGTTCAATAAAAGAAAATCAAATAAGATATATTTAGGAACAGAGCTAATTGATTGCATGGAACTAAAAATGGCAAATATAAATGTTTAAAATAAATGAAATTTTTTAAAATTGAGCCATCAAATCGGGAATTTAAAAAAAAAACTAAATACAATATCTAATTCAAGATAAAAGAAAGTTTATTTTTGAATGATATTTACGAGGTCGTTCATATATAACAGATATGCTTTTTTGTGCGATATTGACGCTTACCAGGTGCACGTTTTTCTGGATCGTATATATATGCCGGATATTCGGAGTCCTCTCGCAAATGACCGGTTATTAATTATTTCTGGACGGGCGGGTAAATGAAGTGCCAATAAAATGAGCTTATAATGGAAAACCAATGTGCTTTATACTCACTTACACGGCTGTTTATTATACGGATTTAAAATTTTAGTTTTTGCTTTCGGTCACAAGTTACGGCATTTTCTGCAGGCTTTTTTTTTGGTCAGCGGCGTCCATCTTTTTTAAAATCTTGCGAGCGCATTTGAAATATTAGCGACACAGATCCCAATCGCGTGAAAAAGTTCCTTTCGTCTTCTTTCATCGATAACAGAACACCCTGGCAATTCAGGACCGTCCGGCTCTATTGTTTTTGGAACAATGGCTGGCATAATCAATTACTACTGCTCTCTTGCCATTCGCTTCCATTATTCAACTTCCTTTTCTCTTCGTTATTGAGGAGATTATTTCATAGTTTAATATTGGTTGCCAATTTCGTGAATTTAGAGAGAAAGCTCTTTTTGGGCGTTTTGGCCTGAATTCGGCGCTGGCATCCGCTTTTGCAACGTTTTTTCCCGGTGCATGCATTTGTTATCACCGCAATTTTATGCTTTCTCTATTTTCGCTTTTTATACTCCGTATTCTTTCGACAGCTTGCTTTTAAAATATTGATTAACGTGTAATTTGCTCGCTGGGTTAGTTTTATCTTTCCATCTTATTTACACGATGAGGAGCAATGAAATTAAAAGCTTTACAATTTGTTGTTCATTGACAAACGTTTTGAATGAAGGTTTATTTTTTTTATTTTGAGCTTCCATTCAATCCTTATGAATATTCATAAAAAATTAAAATCCCTAATGGTTGCGGGGTTTCTGATTTCTTCTGTAATACATATTGGTCCAAATTCAAATGTGTGCCATTGCAAATTAGCATTTAATTGACACAGATCGGCAGCGCAAAAAATTTCGCAAATTCGAGATCTTATAATGTATATCCATAAATTGTACGTATCTTTTACCTTCATGTACATGCGAACAATCTGTCGTTTTAATCTTCTGTTTTCACATATAGTAGACTTGTAAAATAGCAAACAATAAAAGATATCAGATTTTATAAATGCATGCTTACAGTGCATGTAAGTTTAAATAAATTTATTGTACGTTTGTAAATATGTTTTGTTTCCTATTCATTTGCAGTACACGACACAAACACAATGATATAAAATTTCACGGAGAGGATAGAAAATAACAATCTATATATAATGTTTATTATATCACTTACCGGGGATGCTAGTGCCTAACGCGACGAAGACGACAGCAGTGACAGAATCTTTCACGCCCAGTGTACACCCGAAGTAGGAAGCTACGTCACCGATGACGGCCGTTACTACTCCGATGCCTAAGATACTGACGACGAAACACAAATAGCCACCGGCGATATCTGCAATAATATATTATTTCGCTTTAGGCATCATTCTAAGATAATGGGCTTAAATAACATCGTTAAAGTAACATATACTACAGGTATATCAACATATAAGTGGATTTACGTTTTAGGTGGCGTTTGGAATTCAGATATTATGGAAGTACATGTTATGATGCAATCTGCCATGAAATGTATGTATTTAAAAATGTATGTATTTATGCACTTTATACGTGTTGTGTAGATGTATTAATCAATCGAATTACTCCCCGACAAAATATGTCGAACGCATTTTTTACAGAATGATGGATTTTGTTAAAACTCATCATCGAATTAGACATATATATAAAATTTTTTAATTTTTAAATTTGCTCGACAAATTCCGAATCAGAGAGATGAATCTTCAACTATGAATCAAATGAAGCAGAAAACTAAAAGAACAAAAATTAGGACGATTAAAAGGAACTTACCCGCTAAACGATTCCTCACAGAGAAGTTTCAGTAACGTTTCGGAAACCGAAAATGTCCTACATCGGAAACGTTTCAAATATGATATTTAATTCTAAAATCCCCTTTTTTAATTCTTTTAAATAAATGAAATAATTTTTTTTTCAATATTACAATAAAGTATGTCAAATTTTTCAGCTATAAGATACAATTTTCTTTTTTCTTCTTCTTTGTAAGATCATAAGGAGGATATTTGATTTAAAAGTTACATTTGAAATGTTTCTGAGGTAGGACATTAACGGTTTCAGAAACGTTACTGGAATTCACTGGAATCACTGTGATGAAACGTTTAGTGGGATAGAAATAACATTCGAAATTTTACTTCTCTTGTACTTAAATTAATTCATAGGTGAAATAGAAATTACAAATGTGTTTATCGAAATATTATAATACCATTTTGAATTAACTGGTGTCTTCAAATTTCTGTTAGGATGTAAAATCGAGAGAGAAGTGAGAGTCATTGAATTACTATTACTGAATCGTTGAATTCCTGACTATTATTTTACTTCTTTAAATTGCAGCATATAATAAAATACAGTTAAAAATGGAATTTAAAATTACGAAGTTTCAAAAGTTCGATACATTGTATACGACCTCGATTTTTTGAAACTCAATGTTGGCACCTGTACGCACTTTTATTCGAGCTATTACATTTACGTCGGACAATGAATATTTATAAACATTAACAATAGCTTCCGGATCCATGCGTCATTTTTAACCCATTTTTCCCAGCACTAGACGTGTAACGATACTTTTTTGTTACGTGCTCATTGCTCTGAAAATGAAAATTTCTCCTGCATCGCTTTTGAATTTATGTCATGAGCAAGAATAAAAGTTTATTCTCTGAATAGATGTTTTGAAAAAGATGAAAGCGGGTCTAAAAGTATAGATTTATATTCCTGCTTCGTTCTGAAATAGTGAAACTTCAATTTCATTTCAAGTCAATATCGTGTCCATTTCATATCAATGTAATTTTAAATTTCCTCTGTCATTTTATAGTTATTCGTAAAGCAATTATTATTAGATGCGGTTCAATGACTCTGATTTGTAAATGTTACATTAATGAGCATAAGACCTCTTTTGACTTTTAGCTATATTTGTTCAAGTTGTGAACTTTTGATCGCTCTGCACCGAGTGCAGATTGCATTTCTGATCCGATTAAGCTCGGAGACTCTATCCATTTCTTGTTGAGGAAATGGACGAAGACGTTTTCGGATTATAAAATACAGTTGTAATACTTTAAAATATATTTCAGCATTAATGTAGGACTGCGAAAAATTACGGAATATATGTTAACTAAAAGTCATGAACAAACAAAAAAGAAATAAAAATAAATTGTAGATTTTAGTAAAACTATATGAGGTATCGGTTGTATTTGCACGTCATGTAAGATATTTATTTCTTTCGTCATTATTAATCTAATTTTTGTTCAAGACCGTATTTTATTTAAAAATTTTTTATTTATTTGTTTATATATAATTAGTATATCATTAAAAAAACCCTTTTTACGTACAATATTAAATATATATACTACGCATGGAGTTTAAATAAGTAATCTTGTTAATATGTTATTGTAGAACATGTATTGCCAGTTTACTTTTTAAAAATTATATTTTTCTCTTCATTATTTAATTCCTCATATATATATGAATGGTATGAATGACGCGTATAAGTGTATATGCACCTTAATTGGAGGAGCCTCATTGATTTATGTATGAAAGTCTGAGGTTTAATGATGGCAAGAGATAAGGCAGAAGTTCAAGCATGAAACTGACGGCTGCTTATTGGATGCTTCTGAATTTTCCGTGTAAACATGACTCGACGTTAGCCTCGTTAGGTCGAGAATTATCCTAAACGCGATAGAATAGAAGTCGAGCGGAATGGAGCAGGAAGCCACAGTAATTCTGCAACGTACCGATGGTTCTCATTTCGTGAATACGACAAAATAATAAGGCTGAGAAGAAATTATAACGTGTCTCCACGCACATGTATATAATTATGATACTAATGTTTTTTCATTGTTTTGTAAAAATATTGTTTTTTCTGAAAAAAATTTATTTTTCAATAAACATATGGAAAAGATAATCAAGTCGATATTAGGTTTCTCTTTAACATATCTATTATTTAAATTTTACCTAATTACTCACTTTTAAGTAAATTAATACAAAATATTTTTATATTTTTCAAGCACAGCTGAAATTACATTAACATATAATGCAGTGAAAAAAAAAGCTGAACTGAAAATATCCGTATTTCCAGGGTCTTTCATCAAGTTTAAATTTGTGCTAGGTATTCAAAAGAAATTCTTTATTCATAGATGGACCAGGTATGGAGTTTAGAGCATGTATACCCCATGCCGAATAACGGCTCTAAACAACCGCAAGAAGGATTAAAATGATATGTCGGAGTTTGCGCTCAGAATCAATAGTAGGAGCTTCGAATTGAATTCCATACTCGGTTCGCAATTGGAATTCATTATTCTGTTTAAAATTAAATACTTTTTTTTTGGGATTAACGATTTTAATCAGAGAATAGGGGAAAAGATAAACTAATATGAATGTTCATTCATTTATTATGATAATCGAATTAACGTTTAAATCTTTATTTCTCTTATTCCCTTATTTTAGCTGGATCTTGAATTGAAAAATGATGATTTTCTGGTACTAAATATCACGTTTAAGATTGATTTAAGTAACGTTGATTAATTCATTTTGTCGAATCAATTAGAATATGATTAATCAGGTTCGGCTCATTTAAAGAATCTAATTTAATTTCAGCAAAATGTTATATGCTTCATTAAAATATTTACGAGGACGTTTGATGTACAATGAATAAATAGGAAAATTGTTATCTAAAGTTTTATAAAGGGATAAGGGTTCCAATATTTCTCGTTAAACAAGTCATAAATATTCTAAAATGGTATGGTCATCTTCGATCAATACTTCATAAACAATTTAAATCTAACATCTCTTAAGGAAGTTCGTTTGAATGAACAATTTTATGGTAATCATATATGCCTTCGGGATCAATGGACAACATTCTATTTTTTTCATGATAAGAAAAATATAGGTAGTAATTAAATTAAAATTTTGAAAAGTATGGTAAATATTTTATAATATCTACATTTTAAATATAGATATAAATCTAACAAAAAAAAAAAAAAACAAAAAAAAAACTGACTGATCTTTTTAATTATAAGGAAATAGTACACTTATTATTGACAAATTCAAGACTATTTCTCGGGACCCTACCAAAAATAGATCAATTGTTAGATCTTGATTTTTCGCTCCTTTGATACTTCAATTAAATAATTCTCGCCCTTTCATACTTTGAAAGACAAGAACTAAACCTTAGAACTGTATTCTCGAAATTCTTTGCAACATTCTTCAATTGCTACTACGTGAATGATGTTTATTATCGTGAATAAAATGTAATTTTATTCTTAATAATCTCCAATACGTTTTCCAATATTCCTACCATGTACATTTCTCGCAGTAATATTTCACTTTAAAGACAGTGAAAAATTCACTCATTTACGAGAGTAGCTTCATATTCACGCCCAGAAAATTAAAGGTATGAATATCATTTCTAGAAACGCATGAGTAATTCGAAAAAAAACGAAATAGTTGAATGGAAATTGCATTCTAAAGACACAGAGAGCAGACGATATAAATTTTCAACGTTGACTTTTGAAATAACTTAATGAGTTCGTTAAGTAAACATTAAGCCCCTCGTTTTAAATTTGACTTCAGACGCCTTTATATTAAATTATAGAAGAATTCTTATAATTTTTATAAGCAATTTCAGTCAATACTTTGTTTCGACAATACTGCCCATTATATAATTTACAAAAAAAAAAAAAAACTATTTGTTTGTGTTTGGTAAACGTTGCAAATGCAGTTTGTCCTTCTTCTATGTAATAAGTAAAATAAGTAAAAAGTCCTTGTATAGTTTTCTTTAAACTACAAAAAAAAAAATTACTTTATTTAATATTCGAAATTTTTTTCGGTATATTCGCATCCTTATATGGATTAATTAATTAACTATACTTTTAAAAATTAAGTATTACTACATTATGCGTATGGCAGCAAAGAAGAATTTTCAACTGTAGTTATATTTTTAAACATTGTTTAATCGATAGACTATTCTAAAGTTTAAAGTAAAATTACCATAAAAAGTATACTGAAGCAAGCTCTTAATTACCGTACGAGGATCATCATTAGCAATATCTTTTGCTTAATTTCCGTCTAACCACGTTACACGAGATTATGGAATAGAAGCGCATTTGAATGCAAAATAGTCCGATACGAGCTTACGCATTACAGTCAAATAATCTATGGTATCATTTGCGACGGTTGAAGAACGGATTATTCGTTATAAAGCAAAATGCACCGAGGTACTGAAAGCTGTTAATAATGCATATAATATTATTGCATGAGGCGTGAGCGGTATCATGTGAGGTGAAAACTTGCTACTTGTATCTTCCTGTCAGATGTATAATCCCCAGCATTATAATTAAGCAATACACTATACTTCTCAGAGTTATCATTTGCAGTATTTGAATCAATTTCAAATTTGACACTTTTGAACGAAAATATTGAGTAGTGTGCGTTTTTCACACTCATGTATACATTTTGAATGAATTGACTTCGCATTATTCCAAAAATAGAATTTACGTGTTAAACTTATAAAGATTCACTTTTTCTATATTTAAAAACGAAAAAGTTAATATAATAAATTTGCACTTTACTATGTACTTTAGTACACAATTTTCACCAACCGTTTCGCTCGAGCAGAAAACTAGACCGTCATATTTCGATATTGAATATTTTTATAAAAAGTGAAACTTTAAATAAAGCTGCACTTTACTTAAAGTTGATGTTGACATATATGATTGAACTGTCGCTTAATTACCATAAAAAACACTCCAGAGATTTCGAAGCTTTACATGGACTGGAAATAATCCAATAATTGATTTTGTTTGTACAATATATATATATATATATATATATATATATATATATATATGCAAAGGGGAGACGATATGAAAATCGCTTGTTAAAAATGATCATACAAGCAAGGTTGAGCTATACAAAGTTCAACTTCCAATTGAATATGATGTAATCGAAAAAGAAGTTTTCTACTTTCTACAGAAATATAATTTTTACTTTAGTTCGCTTTTTATAGTGGTTGCCAAATAGTACTTCTACTCCCGTTACCTGAATATAGGTTTATCGCTGAATAATAATATTGTTTTGTTGATTTAAAAAATTCAGCCTTTACATACATTGTATGTACCAAGGAAAAGGGTACTTTCTATGACTTTTAGACGTGTAGTGCATGACTCTCTTTGGCTAATGTGTGTCCACTAAAAAATGCGTAATTCACATTAGTACCGCCCTAGTAGAAATCTGTTCCCAAATATCCGGGCGCGATCTGGGTCCTGACTCGCGCCTTGATAGATATCCAGGCGCGAGTCAGGGCCAAGCTTACGCC
>JAPYZR010011724.1:0-11632 GCA_030522945.1 Trichopria nigra
AACTGCATTATATATAACATATATAATACTATTATATAATGGCCACACGTCTCGTGACTTCGACCCATGCCACAGGTTGGGATCGGAGGATTGAAATGGTCAATCGTCATAAACACCATATGTTTTATTATCAAACGTCCACGTTTCACATTATTATTCTATAACAGCTTGGTCTTGTTTTTTCTTTGAAGTTTATTTAATTTGGTTTCGATTTTTAAACACTTTTCTCTATAAGCATTACTTTAACTTCATGAAAATAGATTGACGCTTTTTTTGACATTGCCATTGTCCGAGATTGTTATTATTGTTTTCAGCTATATTTCGCTTATTTTCCCATGTATAGAAATTGCCCGGGGCCAGACCTGGCCAGACCTGGCAATTTGCACATCGGTTGTTTAAAAATACCTCCTTTCACATATACATACGCGTATTTCCGATCAAATAATTGTATAGATTCTATTTTCATTTTTCCATCGAATCAGTTACTTATCGAATAAGTTTAATGCAGGTAGTAAATTTTTATTCAAAATCTAAGACCTTTTATAAATCCTTACTAAGATTTATTATTTAAAAACTCTTAAAATGTATTTTTTAATGTTTTTTTTTTCAGTTTTTACAAGTTAATGGATTTTTTCTGATTTGTATATGTTAAGTGTCTCGGTTTTATATAGATGGGCATTTTTTCAAGAGTTAAGAATTTATATTGTTTGTAATATAAAAATCAATGGGCCCTAGTAGAAAATGACACCGGTTTCTGCCCAATTTTTATGGCCTCTCTACTATTCTAAAAGAAATGGAGCCCAGAAAAATGGCCATAAACTGGTTTTATATTCTACTAGGGGGTTAACAGGCTTAATTATTTTGCGTAATACATATTGCACTATTATTAAACAGCATATTTATAAACAGTACGTTAAAAGTACCAATTACTGCGGGTGTCCTTCTTATTGCTGGTTCTATTTCTGCGGACATAACCTCATAAGAAATATACATAATAGGTACACAGCAGTAAACGAAAAATTATTGCATGTTAGAAAATAGGATTGAGAACAATGGGGAATTATTAAGAAGCATTCATTTATTTTTGAATTTTTTTAGCTTGTGAATAATCTTCAATAATTTTTCGATTGCTGGACACCGCAGTAATTGGTATATTTTCTCTACATTTATAAGCACAATAACATCACGTATTTGTAAATTAACGAGTTACTTATATACTTAGCATTAATTTATTGATGCGAGAGATATATTACATAAACATGTCTACTTGGGTTCTGTAACATTTAAAAATTTTCAATCTTACAAACAAAAAAGAATAGTACTTGTAGATTAATAGAGCGATTTACTTTATTGTAAAATAACAACCTAAAATTATTGATTTTACAATAATTATTGTATAATTTGCACTATTATTGTGATCCAACATACGAATCCAGCATGTTTAGTTAAAATTTCGATGTTACCTTTTATAAATTGAATTTTACTTCGCAAATATAAAATCGGTACATGCGACGTAATCGAGTTATATTTTTCCTTTATCAAGAATAAATACCTTCTAAATGTTTTAAACATTATATGCTTAAGAAGTTTTTAAAATAATAACATGTAGTTTTATAAATTATAAAAAAAGATAATGTATATATAGAAATGATTTTTAGCAGAACCTTGAACAAATAAAATCGATTGGAACAAAAAATCAACGATCAGACAAGAACTGAATTTTAAATGATAGTAGACTAATCGAAGAAGTTTGTAGTAATCGTAGAAGATTCTATATCGCAATCGACGGCAGCGTCTTTTCGATTGTACAAAAATCATAAATTTTCACCTTGTGCAGCAATGTAATAACTTGAGATAAAAAGGAGCGTCTCGAAACGAAGATGAGTTTAGTGGGTCTTGAAAAACATGCCTTCGCTGGCATATATACCTGAAACAATATAATGTATTAAACTGTGAAATACCCTTTCACTAATGCCTGACAACTATCAACCGCACGACGGTAGTTAAGGTCGAGAAAATTTACAAATACAGGCTAATGTAATTCATGTCGAATTTCGCGGGAGTAGTTTAGTGATAAGTTCCGACATATTAGTTGTAAAACAATACTTCCGTCTCTATTCGCTTACTAACAATTATATAAATCAGTACCTATTCTACTTCTGACAATAACGCATATTTAGTACGCAAGGCAATTTGCGCGTTACGTTTATACCCGCTCGCTCCTCGGGTATACGGGCAGTTAAATTGGAAAAAAATCTTTCGCGGGGGTCTTCGAAGAGCGTTTTTATTGTGCGGCGAAGGCCCCTAAAAGAATTATCGCTATATCGCGTTCCGACTATAATAGTAACTAGCAGCAATAATGCAGCAGCATGGCGATAAGGCCGAGTCTCGGGCGAGTTACAGGCCTACTGTACGAAGCTGATGTATAGCGGCGGGACCAACGGAGGCGTGTCCTGGACCGTCCACAAGGAATGATCGGGGCTCTCGCCATTGGCCGCGCCGGGACTCACCTGGAGTGTTGTACTAAGAGTCCAGGTTTGCGGTGGGGTTGGCCCCGACCCCACGTATAGCACGTCCGCTGCCGCGGCTTCAAGCCACGGCTCCCCTCCCCGGGCTTCGCTTGTTGTTATTCCGGTAGGCGCGGCTTCATCTTAGCCAAGAGCCGAGAGGCTCGTTCTTTCGGAGTCAGTCAGGATCAGGAAGGCGATCTCTTGAGAAGATCGGTGGTCGAGTCGCTCTTCGCAACCGTGTCACACGCCATCTAATGACCTACATCTTTGACAGGATTAAGAGATTTAATTACAACAACGCGTCATAACTCTTCGCCAAGTGTCTTCGGGTATGCTAGTAATTCGAGTATGTGATGTGGCTTGGGGTGGCATAAATCCTAGTGTTCGTGTTGTGCAGTATTCGGTCGCGAAGGACATTTGGATAGGTTCCGGAAATCGTTCTGTGATCTGATTCTACCTGGGACACTCACGTGCAAGAACTACCGATTCGATAAGACGGTTGCTCCGTTTACGCTTAAGTCGACACTAGTGTGAGATGACGGTTACGACCAACTTCTCTATGATGCGTCCCTGCTACTCTGGATATGCATTTCAAGGTAAGAGATAACACACCTTTTTCTTCTTCTTCTTCTTCTTCATCTTCGTCTTCGTCTTCTTCTGCTTAAACACGCACTTGGGAACTTGCCTCGATACCGGGATCCCTCCCGGTTTCGGCTCGAATGTCAAATTTCAAGTTTCAATTCCAGCACGTACTCTAATTATAGGGCACATGCGCGAGTAAAGGGATGTTTGCCGAGCATAATTAGGCGAAACGATGCCGAATGCATAAACAAATTAGCGTTAATATCATGCTAATGAAAAGTAACGACGATGGGATTGAAAAAAATCCGCGGTGCATTAAAGGCCAAATTATGCTCAGCGAGCGCGTGACTTGAAACCACCTTCGCCTCTTTTCTGACCTTTTTAGGGCCATTTCTTCACCATATAAAACGGCGTACGGACAATGGTCTCCACTCTTTGATGTGCCGCGCCTGCTTATTTCTTTTGCTCTTTTGGCGTTTAAAAATGTTTAACCTCCCGTGACCCCATATGGCGTATCTGATATACATATTATTTCATATTTCGCCTCGACATTTCGCCCTCCATGAAATTCCAAACTCCAAATCTCTGCTAATAAAAATGAATCCATACTAACGTTTGTTTCTGTCGTCCATTCGATTTGTTCATTATATTTATTGTCATATCGTACAGTGTTCAATTAAAAGTGTGCATTATATTTTTATCATTATACTAATTTTCCATATACACTTCGATGAAAGTTTGTTGCATTCGTTAAAAAGTTCTCTGTCTACGTGTGCCCTGTTCTATTCGTTTCATAACGTACAATGTTCTTGAAGAACATCGTCTTCTCTTGAGAAAATGTGTTCAATATTATAAAGTTTGTCGCAAAATTCCATTTCGAATGAAAACGAATATTATTCGTAAAATATCGTTGAGTACTTTTGACATCCATCAGAAAATAAGTCGGAGTAACTGGCCAACACGACAGAATCATTCGCGCGACTAGTGTCACATGCGTCAAGTGCGATATGATGTCATGTCATTCAATAGCAATTCTTGTGATAGTTATATTATTCATTTGGATTTATCAGTTGACGAATCTTATGACCAGAAACTGAGAGAAAATATAAGGTAATTAGAGGTTGTAATTTGACAGCCGTGCCCAAATAGCTCTGTAATGGCCGATGTTCATCCAGGGTGATCGTGATTTCGGAGTGGGAGCAGAGGGCGAAATATTAATTAAAATTCTCGAAATGCCACGGGCGAAGGTGAATTCACCAGATCCCGAGGCACGTGTAGTTTTACGACGGTCGTGTCGTCCACTCGTATCCGTCGCGGAGATGCAGACGTGGCGCAACCACCAAGTCAAGACCAATTGTCCATTGGATCATTCTAAAGGCAATATCGATGGAAATATAGCCGGAGATTGATATATGATCTTACCTGAGTTTTTCCAATTGCCGGGAAATTTTCATTAATGACCGCAATAAATTATGATGAATTTCTCATCTGTCGTGTTCTTAAGCTCTGGCGCATGGCCAAGAACACAATGGGAATAGCTTTTTTGCATCGAGGTCCTCTCGAGACTCTCGGAAACATTCGGATATTTAAGAGAGGTCGAGCGACAAAAATGCAGGAGATGATGATTCTGCGTAAGGGATCCCTGAAAAACTATATACTCAGCGACTTGAACTTTCCCGGAAGGGCGATTCATCGTTGTTTACAAGTACATATTTATTTCGACAAGGGACGCGATTCGAATATATAGATATATATGTATATATATATATATACTTATATATTGATTCCCGGTAGGCACGTTTCGTAAAAGTAACAGGTAATTTACTACCGTCGCTCAAAACTCTCGACGAGCCGTTATTTATCGTCAGTATTAATCTTCTATTTTTGTATAATTTATTCCTCATTTGTTCCTTGATAAATAAGTTTTAAACGGGAGGCAAAGATCGATCCTGATCGATGTTAATGGATGCTGCAGTAGCATTTAGCACTTTACGCAAGTTTACGTGGCGTTTTACGGTGCGTATCGCGAAATTACTGAAAATGGATTTTAATTAAAAGGGCGATTTGCATAATAGCAATCACTCATTGCGATATTCTATCGTAATAATGGCGAGGCTGGAATTGAGTAACCATCAGCGTTCATTAACTGCAGAGCGGCGATTGATCTTTTCCTACTTTTATACTTGTCGAGAACTGTTTAGACATCGGTCTATAATTTGCAATGCATCAGTTGCACTTCTGGTTTTCTTTCGACACAGCGAGATGAATGAATTAATTGACTTTTTCATATCTCTTAATGGACATCGTCTTCTGCTGCGACCGAGTCTATTGACACCGGCGTATATACACACATACATATGTGTGTTGCTCGCTTGAAAGGTTTACAAATCTACCCTATAATTGCTGAATTGTAAAACATTGTCCGAAAAATGTCCCAAGACCTTCGTAAAAGTATCAAGCTGTTCGTCAGTGCGAAGCGGATAGTGTGACAAAGATTTATTATCTTCCCGCCGTCTCCATCGTCGTTGCTATTGCTATACATATAAATCGACATTTAATCGCCTACTTGTAAAATCATTATTCGCGCCGCAGCGGTGGTCCATTTTTTCGATGCTGTATATATACGCCGCATGGACGCAGATCTTATCGTGTTCGACTGCACGATCGTATCTGCGTCTAATGCAATTTATTTACTACAGCCCCTGAATAATAAAATGATCACACGGTTATCCATTATTATGTGCCGACATGATTTTGTAACCGAAATAATAAAACATTCGCCGAGGCGGAACGCAGCTGAAAATTATGGATGTGCGAAGCTACGAGTAAATTATTGCATGGAGAGAATTACGCCAAAGATTATGGATGGAATCGTTAAATGCAAAGCATTTTTGCATCCAGCAGTTGACCGCCGCGTCGGCGGAGTAAAATTCTCCTCCTTACGCAACTCGCGTCGCCCGTGTCAGATATCTGCGCAATTATTGCACGCCGGACACACCTCCGTTTTTCTCGGATTTCGCATGTAATCGTTTCACAAAGCAGCACTCTCGACTGAGCTATTTTTATCTCTTAAATCTCACCTAAAGTATAATAAGATGCATTATTATCTTCGACGACAAATCAAATGAATTCTTTTAAATATTGTAACCCTTTTCTACATACTACTCCATCCAAAGTAATATGAATAATCTGTAGAATAAAGAATAAAATTTGAATTTTGGCATTCCCTTATCGGTAATTCATGTCATTAATTTGATTGCAGATTTAGGATCGATTCCAGGACAAGGTCGCGTCAATCAGTTAGGGGGTGTCTTCATCAATGGCCGGCCGTTGCCTAACCATATTCGTTTGAAAATCGTGGAATTGGCAGCGGCGGGAGTGAGGCCTTGCATAATATCGAGGTAAGTCTACCATGTCTGCTCCGAAATCTGGAAACGCTACATCTACTCCATTGCGATTACGCAATCGTGCTTCAGTATACGCGAATATATTTCAATTCTATTTGCAACAAGAAGAGTTTAACATCATTTTTAATTTCAATTTTTTTTTTTAACTTTATGTTCCACCTAAAACCCACCAAACACAAAAGTACAACATCTGTATGACGGACTATATGTAACATTGATGTTACATTTTGTTTGTTTGACGGGTATATATGACCATTTGAGAACCGAATTTTATTCCTCCAATAAACGAGTGAGATTTTGTTCTCAGGCAATTGAGGGTCTCGCACGGTTGTGTATCAAAAATTTTGAACCGATACCAGGAAACCGGAAGCATCAGACCAGGTGTCATCGGTGGTAGCAAACCGAGAATCGCGACGCCGGAGGTAGAGAATAGGATCGAGGACTACAAGCGAGAAGACCCGGAAATCTTTTCTTGGCAAATTAGGGATAGGTTGATAAAGGAGGGAATATGCGACAGGACGAGTGCACCAAGCCTTTCTGCCGTGTCGCGATTGCTCCGGGGTCACAGCGACGACGACAGCAAACATGCCGATGGTAAGTCTGATTTTACGTTTTACAAAATGTTTGCTGAGAAGCGACATTTAGATAATTTTCACAATACACGAAAGTTGAGTCAAATTCGGATGGTCTGAAAACAGAGAATATAGAACATCGAAACAAAACGATGGCGAAACATTTATGAAAGTCTTTCATCATTCAAAATGGTGGACGGCGTTATTAAAGTAGTTCTTGACGGCGTTATTAAAGTAGTTCTTGTACTTTCTTCCGATATCTTGAACCCGTTCGAAAAATAAGTTTGGAATGCGTTCAATAGCTTTTGAACAATGGTTTTCGGGGCTCTCATTGCTAACGGTGAAAGTTATAAAAAACACTGAGTATAGCGAAATTGTAATCAATGGACAAAAACATGTACAAAATGTTTGTTCATAACTATATATCAGCATAGACGATACATTGTTTTGGGTCGATTTTATGTACGAATGAACATTTCCTAAGAAAACTTCAGGCGTCAGGCGAAGTAATTCGAATAAGATTGTAAACGTAATAAATCTAGACAATTTTACTGAATATAGTTCGTTAAACTTTTTCAATATGTGATTTTCACTCCAAATGTATTCCTCGCAACAAGACAAAGAATCGCCATTAGCAGTTTTCTACTAGGTATATAGATAAATCTCGCTTGAATCTAACTTGTAATGTGTGAGTTAAGGGGGTGGGCTCGAGTCTCCCTAATCGAGGGAAGGGCGTCAGTGATTCTAGGGGTAGTAGGAGTTTCAACAAAAGTAACCCAAATCAATAACGACCACGTATAATATTGTCCTGGACATAAAAATTGGCATTCTCTTAACAGTGTTGTATTTTTTTTCATAAAACACAATTTATGTTATGTTATCTTACGTTCCATCCATACAACATTTTATGTACAAAGTGGAATCCTGCATGATATGCATGTTTGTAAATTAAAAAGAAAGTGAATAAATACATTTTTCGTCATTATAAAATAAGCCAAGATTTGGTATTTGACATTAATGACATTTTTGGGGTACATTTAATGTACTTTGAGAAATGAACAGTTAGTCATCAGTGTTACCATTTTTTACCGCTCCTTTCCACTGTTGAAAATTCTGAATTTTCCTATAATATTTAAAAATAGGAAAATATTGTTTATTGTTACACTGATATCACAAACTGTATTAGATTATATTTCAATCCATTGTTTGTGAACTTATTGAGAAAGAAACAAAGACTTGTTTGAGCTTATATACCGGGTGGAACAAACGAGATCGTACGCAATTAGGCGAAATTGTAACACAAGTCGCTTTATTCATTTTTATTTTTACCCACGCACAAATATACTCGGTACGAACATTTCTGTTTGCTGTTAGTTTAGATGATAAAGAACATTTTTCAACAACAGGATTCTGTAATGTGGGTGTCCGTCATGAAACAATTTGGTTTTATTGAAAAAATGTTTGAAAAGTGAAATATCATATATGTTCACATTCCTTGAAGGATGTAGTAGCAATAAATATCATGCGCAAAAAGTAATTAGAATTTAAAATATATATATAAGATGAAAGCGTAGAAATACAAAGACTATATAGTTTCTAATCTCGAATTTACGAGCGTCGCGCTAAGAATTACATTATTACGTCTAGGATAAAGTGCTGGAAAACAATAAATACATCCACATCGTGATCGCTAAATGTAAAGCAGAATTGGTGCTTTTTGCCTGGTACTTTTTGCACAGAGTATAATGCTTAACAATAATTCCGTGATATAATAATGATTAATGTTTATATATATATAGTATGAACGAGCGCAATTATTCGACGTAACGCGATGAGTTTCTCGAAATTATATAAATTCGATTTTAAAACGTCCCTTTGACGTTTCTCCGGGTTTACTTGATTAATGTTGGTAATATACAGGTTTCTTAATTTCTGTTTCACTTTATCTCAGCATATATTTTCATATTGGTCAATTATTCTTTGTTCCTCATAGTAGTTTTTCTTTTTTTTTTATAAATATTTAAGGGATGAAGAATATGTAAAGGAAATGTTCTAAATGGTGTAAAAATGAAAGTATCCATGTATGTATAGGTACCATTTCTTTTTCTTTTCGGCAGGGTTATATTGAGGACGTTGATCGATCAAACGCAAGCGAGACAAATCGGGAAAGGTGGCGGACGATCGTTTTCATTAATAAGCATTGTCGGTCTCGTGTCCCCCGCGTCCTCCTCCACTCAATGAATACGGCGCGAACCGTGAAAATGGCGGACTCGCTATAAAACATTCTTATTGCGCTCGTTACCGCTTTAACTTCTGATGCCTCCTGCGCGCTTGCGTGATTTTTCCAAAATCATCAATATCTCCTCTCCCTTTGATCCAAATTGAATGCGACTCCGTTTTTCGAAATCAGCGTGTCGAAAGACAGCCCGAATGGGCTCTGAGCCGCTTTGAATTCGCGTCGGCCGTTGGCGCTACTATATGGGCATCGCGCATGCGTCGAGCCTTCCGAAATCTCTGCATCAAGGCGATCTCTTTTCTTTCTCTCNNTCTCTCGCTCTCTTTCTATCGTCCCTCTGATCCGAGTTCAATGCGACTTCCTTTTTCGGGAATCAGCGTATCGAAACGCATCCCCAGCAAACCCCCCAAATGCAGCGGAGAAGAGCGCACCATGTTTCGTTAATTCGATTCGCCCGCCGAGGCTTACACCGATAGGCCTCTGTTCTGCGTGCCCCTTGGCAGCCGTTACTCCTTGTGTCTATAAGGACAACCCGACTGACTGTCTGTATTGTGCCGCTATACACGTACACGAAAATGCCACACACTCGGCCGAGCGGCCGCACAAATGCCTAGACTCTAGCCACCTTTTTACCTCGGAATGCCCGTAATAATTATTTATCCGAATATAAGATGCGCATTAGACGCGGTATACCCTCTGCTGACGACGCGTCGCTCTTTACTTTGGTGGTCGAAGCGTGCCGCTTTATTTCTCTATGTCATACTATACACTACTGTATACACGCACCGACATTGCACAATGAGCAACGAGGACTCTTTCTCTTTCTCTCTCCATCTCTCGCTCGGCCTCGGCTGTGGCGACGACCAATCCCTTTGTCCATCTTTGTTTATAGAAACGAAACGCCAACACTTTAGCCTTTGTCATAATTGTTATTTATCATAATCTGATATCTGTACAAGGAGGCGGGGACTTTGAGCGTTGAAAGACCAAGATGGCGAATGCGACTCCATATTTTCAGTATTTCTCACACACACACATATATAGATATATATATTTTATATACATGTACGCACACGAGGCAATTTATATTTCATTTATACCCCCAGATAGCTTTCAAATCAAATACAATTTTAAATACTAAACGGTTTTATTTTTTTTGTTTTTTTTTGTTGTTGTTTTCATCTAATAAATATTTTAAACATAAAAGTCACTTTGTTAATAAATAATTTTATAAAAACGATTTAAGAACGGATAGTTATTTAATCCGCATAAGAAATAAAGCCACATCATCAATTTGAAGCAGTCGCGTAACTGTTCGAAATCTTTTCTGTTATTAACTATTATACAATTATTATTCTTTCGTTGTATAAGTTCTTATTTAATTCTGTCTTGATTTAATGATATTTCTGTTATCATGTGTGACAGATAAAAAAATGTGACTTCAAAAGTACCGTCGCAAAACGCGGTTTGAGGCAAATTTTTGAATAATTAGTTTAAAAAGCATGATTTTCTATGTGAATGAGATTTGTTAACATTTTTAAAGATAAATTTATTGTTGAATTCAGTTTTGAAAAAAAAATCAAATTATTTTGTCTTTCCTCGTGTATGAAGAATGTCGCTTTCGAGATAAATCGTGGAATATAATCGAAATAAATCGGTATTTTTTATGACAAAATATCAGTAAAACATCGATAAATATACGAATTAAGAGAAAATTCATGAAATCCATTAAAATTAAAAATAAATATAAAATGAGAAGAACTCAATCGTTGCAGCCTTGTGGATAAGCAATGTGCGTGAGATGGCTTGGAAAAAATGTTACGGGCGAAAATATAGTCGTTTTAATGAAGGTTGCTGAATCTTCGATTGGAATTTTCGGAACAATTTTGGAAGAAGCCGAAAAGTTCCTTTGGGTGTCGACCCGCCGGTGCCGACGCGCGACGACGTGCCTCTCTTTAGCCGCTCGGAACGTGCCGATGAAATTTGATTATGCTAATGTTATGTAATTGGAGACACTATACACGACCAGCGGCGCTTTTACAAATTAATAGTGCGATACATTAAGAATCAATTTCGAGCGAATTCAATTACGGTGCATTTTTCGGATTCTTCCATATATTCTTGTTTTACCTCCGCGCGCCCTTCTTCATATCGCGCTTACTTTTAGCCAATATGTATAAGAGTTACATTACAAAATTAATAACGCAGTATAGTTGGATAATTCATTTGTTAGGTATATATAAGAAAAAAATTATTTAATATTCTAGTCTCGAAATTTTTAATTTTTCTATATTTTTGAAGAGCAGAAAGATTTCTTATTTCAAT
>JAPYZR010011726.1:0-12442 GCA_030522945.1 Trichopria nigra
GGGCAGAATCGGGAGATTTTCTCGTACAGATTTTATAATGATTTTCCGATATAGGGCCTTTACAATAAAACGGAATGCCACGATTAATTTCTACCAGGGTCCGTACACTATATTGAGAAATCTGTTAAACGGTGTTGCAGTATTATTAATATAACCTAATAAATCTGCTTTAATCTAATAAATGAAATAATTTATATATACATATAAATCATATATAGAATATATAAATTCATATATAATCTAATAAATCAGTTTAGTAGATTCGATTCCTCATCCTTGCATCAATGTCCATCGTGTGCCAATTCGTACAGTTTTGTATATTTTCTTAGTCGTAGATCGATTTAAAGAGAATGGATTTTCATGATTGCATGGGCAATAAAGTAACGGCTCCTATTTCATTTACAATTATTTTTATACATTTTTCCCATAACAGAAACAGAAATAATTTTTGATCGTATCATTAGTATTAATCAAGTGATCGATCGCTACTAATAATTTTCAAAACAAAAGATCTTAATTTAGCATGAGTTTTTAAAAATCATGAAATTAGAATAACTTTTCACTGCTATACCACCGTTGTTTCTCGAATCATTCGTTAATTATAGTACTTAAAAATGTTTGTTACTGTTCTTTATTTTAAGTTGTCCATATAATTTAATCAATTCTGGACAAATTTTATATGTTATATAATCTTGTCATTATAAAGTTGTAACTTACTACGTTACTAATATTTAAATTAATCACTTTTGTATATTACATATATATATAATATCATTTTCTTATTAAAAACTACAAGTATTGTACTATTTGAGGCATGTTTGCACACATTTTCCTTTTAAACCCAATTTTTCATTATTCCCACAATCTTCGTTTTCTCGTCCTATTCGGGAAATATGAAAATACAAAATGCAACGTGTATGATTGAAAATCAAATACATAAAGCGCTAAAATGATGAAAAAACATGTCAATTAAATACACAAAGGGTAAAAGCTCTTTATAGGAGAAAAAAACATGATTGATAGTTGGCAGATTGTGCGTCAATTTATAAATATGACCGTATCTATTTACGTGCTTCCTATTCCTGGATATTTCAAAACCCATTCAAACTTTTTTTTGTGGTAATATAAAAACTCTTATTTAATTACAGACGACGCGATTGAACGACTTATTAGGACAACGTATTTTCTCTCGCGTTGTGCATGATGCATTGACAATTTAATCAGATCGCCGAAATAGTTTAAAACTTGATATTGGATGTATGCATATTGTAATCAATGCTATATAAATACTCAATTTTAGTCATACATACGCACATACAACCTCCCATATATGCATATATAGACACCATTATAGCTATCATTTTGTATTGCATAGCCAAACACATTTAAAATAAAAAACAAACAACATCCCTGCTAGAAATGAAAACATTTCTTAGCCAATTCTTAGACAGTTCAGATATTTACCATGTTAAAGGCATGGGAGAAATGGATAGTGTAAGAAAAAAATATCTATATAGATACTAACACCAAGTGTGTCATGAAATGGTGATTGATCTCGCCACGCCTGTAACTTGTTAGTGGCTGATCAGGACCTGTTCTTTCTTTAGAAACTCATAAGGTGTAGTTCAGTAACTTGAAATCAGGCCATGGAACCGAAAACTAACCACTGCCTGACCAGTGGAAAGGCATTGGCAAAGCTATTTCTACCAGGGTACATACAGTTAAATTCAAAAGCCTCGTTTCTGAACATCATTTCTGATGCCAGACAATATTAAATATTAACAACAGAGTGATCGCAAAAAAGACGAGGTGTAATCGCGTCACACGCTTATAAAAATTCTGATCTATAGATCTTGGAAGAGGGGTGCCTATATCAAATTCTAAACAATACGTTTATGTCCCTTAAAATTATATTTACATTGCTCGCAGCTTTTCCCCCCTGGGATTTGTACTGCAGTACACAATAGGAAGAAACTAAAACTGAAAGAAAAGAAACGAAGAAATAAAAACAAATATGCGTTTAATTTCCTAATAGATAACATATCTTATTACAGTAGAATCTTCTTACGTTACATATAAATATATACGAACGAATTACCCACGCATTTGCAGTTACGAGTAACATTTGTCATTTATACGTACAACGTCTTTATCCACTTCCCCCCATGAATGCAAGCTAAACTTTCTGCGCAGTGCGACCCTCCCGAATTCGGCTGCTTGGCCTTAAAGGGCCGAAAACATTGGGAATTGAGAACGTACCCTCGACCGATTTCTTACTTCATGCAGCCTTTCAAAAGTATATACGGACGTCCCAACTCGATGCGATCGGTATCATTGTCCACTTCGTTTTCTCCGAGCATGCGAATTGCTTTAATCTTGACTTGGAATCTGTTCGTTTCAGGATTAAACCTCTCCATAATGTCAATGCGAATAACAATGTAATCGAATAAAAGGGTCGAGAGTTCTGCTCGGTGAAAGCGATCTAACGCATCGTGCTACGCTTATACATATATGTATGTATATATATGGATGTATATGTTCTTTTGTCCGTGAATCATTAAGGTGTATCTTGGCCCATTACATCGGCGCTCTTCGGAATGCGCTCCCGAATTCGAGTGAAAGAAGATGAGCTGGGGAGTGAATCGTCACGTGCCTCGCCCCGATCGCTATCGGAATTATCCTGCGTATACGCTTTGCATCCCTCGGGCAATAAAGTCGACGTACAAGCGCCGTACGCGTTTTCTGTGCGCGGTCTCCCTCGATGATACTTATCTGCGATCTACGAGCTCGAATTGGCTATTTATGAAGCCTTTTCATCTATCAGCCTCTACCCTCGCCACAAGAACGCATCGACGTCGCGAGCAATAAAATTCAACTTCATTTCCGTCATGTACACACACAGAGTCATCTACATGCCAACTGATGCACATACAGAAATTTATGTGTATATTCGTGGAGCAGTGGATTCACGCAAATATACCCTCGAGGGGGACAAAATGTTGCTTACTCCAAAGGGATGGAAATTATTTATCAGCTTATAGTCGACAATATCGTTCCTTTTACCGTTTCTTTTTTCTTGTTGTGCTTCTTCTTTGGGTCTTTCCGTTTTTTTTTAAGATATACTTTTTCCTATAAAAGAAATATGACGAGGACATCGGGATTGCCGTTAAAAACTACCTCCCCGAAGCACTTTGAGATGTCGGACAAAGTTCAACGAATTTATTATTTACGTTCATTAATGCCGATGAGGGCACTCGAAAAAGCCGCAGTATTAGAAGGAACAAGAATCGAATTCATAATGAAGTCGACCACTTTGTAGCGCTAATTAGAGTGTCTATTAGTCAACGACTTCTTACCGGATTCCAGTGTTCAATTAGTAAACTTTGAGGATATCGAATACAATGTTCCGCCATTATAATGGGAATCAGAAATGATTAAAGCGTCGTCGTAATATCCCAGCAATTATCCTGAAATGTTACTGCATTTTCCCATATTCTGTTCATTGCTTTCGCAATTACAAACTATGTACATCAACTTTTACCCATTTACAAAAACAAATCAATGAATAATCATGCGCGTTCATTTATCATTTGCGGGCAGTAATGTTTACAAAAAGTCTCGATTTGTCACATTGAAGAATGGTCATAATTCTTGCAATTAATAATTCTTCTCCTTTCTACAGAAACCCCTTTGTCACCCTATTATCAAATCCAACAAATCATGCGCCCTGATGTGTCGACATTAAAAACCTCCCCCCGACTCATCTGTGCGTTCCCACTTCTGCGTTCTCTAAAACAGGACGCGTTCGCGAAGTTATCCTTCTTCAAACCAGCCAATAAAAGAATAGAATCTAATAAGAGTCTGAGCTAGACAAGCGGTGCTAGACAAATATTTTTTCAAGAATCGCCAGCAGTGCGGCTAGTTCATTTGAATTGATCGGTTCGCTGAACGATCGTAACCGGGGCGTATACGAGAGCAAATTGTACGATTCCCAGCCTACCGGGACAGGCAGGCAGGCAGGCAGTACAGGCCGGGTACGTCTTTCAAAGCGCAATCTGCAATCAAATCCTCTCCCTCTCTCTCTCTCTCTCGGTCTACGTCGTAGTCCACTCGACCTTTATGAAAGAACCCTTATTTACGATTCTTCGCAAGGGGGCGAGACAGTTGGCGCCCTACGAGAGCGTCACATGTCATCGTTGCGCGGTCCTGTCCTCCCCCCAATAATGCCTCGTTTCTCCGAGCGAGCTAATAAGCGAATCTAAAGAGACGTGGCAATACGCGGGTGGCGCGGCGACGACCCTATCGCCCGTCCGTTATGCCCATTGAATTCGCACTTCTATTTGCTATGGTAATTAGAAATGGAATAAGTGAAACGAGCTCGTGACACGAGAGTGAAAGAGTAAAAGTAAGAGAGAGAGAGAGAGAGAGAATACGTACATATATTTACGATTCCAGATCCAAGAGTGCGGCGTAATCACCGTCTTTGTTGACAAAGTGAGCAACGTCGTATCGTGTGGCCTCGTAGAAAAGCCGCAGGCTGTTGCGGCACACATGTGTGAGGTAGTTTCGGGTGATATTTATTGAGACGCGTTCCCATAAATTCGCCAAAGATACAAGCGCTGCGGTATGGATGTGCTAATAAACACGGGCCCCCATTTCTACACTCGCAAATTAAATGTGCCGAATTTACAGAAAAGTTCGTATAATTTCAGTAGTTATGAAAGTAGCTTGGTGCAGGGCTGTGCTCGCTCTGTAGCGGTCTGTACATTAATATGACATCTTGCGTCTGTAATATTCTTAGTATTTGCCTATACTAATCAAATTCATCACATTTGTTTGCTCACATACACAATCGCAAAATGTGATTTGATTGCTCCAGCCCAAAGGCTGACAAACACTCCAACGAGTTACTTAGGGCAGCCCTCATCTCATTACCAAAAATCCTTCGTGCTGCTATTCTGAATCATTCGTACACGTAACAAGCATACATTGCAGCAATCGTTATGTTCTACATGCCATTAAATTGTAGCACTGAACTATTTGTAAAGTCAGAGCTACGAATTATGTTCAATCATGTTCAATATAAAATTGAAAAACCTACAATTTTTCAAGATTCATTACGTCATAAACCTATACTAATCAAGTTTTCCCTTTTTAATGTTTCAAGTTTACAGAGCCGACGTTCACATTTACCTCAATTTGGCGGACAAATTTCATTCCGACATACGACCAAAGATTATTTTTTGCGGATAAACACGAAACATCAAGGCCTTACTTCCAATAAAATGAAAAGGATGTCCGATGAAAACCACGGCAAAGAGGGAGAATCATCCGTCGAGCCACCGACGAAAGGATCTCGATGAAAGGGATCTGAAGATGTGCGTGATAACCAACTATACATATATACCTGCGATACACGATAGGAAGCGGTGAGCTGACAAGGTCGTTAGAAAAAAATCAATTTCATCATTCCAAAGAAACTTGAACGCAGAGTTCGTGACGCTGTATGCACCGAATCTTCTTATCTTGGGGAGCTCAAACGACTTTTAAGAAGTCTATGGAAAGTGCTGAAAATATTTTCCTCGATTCCCGTAATTCCGCACTCGATACGAATATAATTTATTAATTTTATACACATGAATCATGTCAGCTGATTACAATTACATCAACATTCGTGATGGCATCGTTTCATTTTTGTCATCAAGTATCCTAGTACGTATACCGTTATGAGTGGTAAATAGCTAATAGTGTGTTGAACCTAACCTAATTGTGTTGCAATGAAATAATAAAATGACAATTAACATCCATCTGTGACTTAGTGCGTATATTATGTCTAAAACAACCGTATTTCTTCGCTGCACCATCAAAGCCAATTTAAATTCCAGCTCTGAGCTACGTGAGAAAAATATATGGTACCATGTACGACGATTTAAATAGTAACCAACTGCGAATAAGATAGTATATATTTACTGGCGTATTCAAAAAGTTCGTACTCTTTACCGGTCACATTCTTTACTCGAACTAATACATATGTAACACATATTCATCATCATCCGTGTTCAAGATTGCGATCTCACTCTTGCGCCTGTAATGAATCGGCATTTCTCGCTTCTAACAATAAGTTCGTTAAACCAGGAAATACTACTCTTACTGCTTGTGAAATATTAAGAATGACCATCCATTTTTTCCGTACTCCTAGAAAGGGCATGCATGTGTCGCAAGACGTAAACTTATGCAGAAACGTTCTACATGTAAATGAAAAGACATTGACATTTAAATGTTCAGTCATCATTATTAATTCCCAGGTCGAAACGACCTGTATGTACATGTCACCCTTGAATAACGCATTCTACGAGCATGGTAAAAGAACGCCCTTGAGCCATTTGCCGAAAATGAAATGCGCGGAAATAGCAGATGGTTGACGAGTCGTATCATTACGGAATAACAAATCTACAATTATCCATTTCGGCCGAGTCGCATAATATTTTCCAAGGGTGCCAGTCCCAGTTCGGTACCGACGGATCATGGGAGTACGCCCCGATTCTTATGGAGGATTTTTCAATTTTTTCTATTGCCCAAATCGAGGGATAAAACGCCGGCACTGAGATAAAAGGACACGAACGAGCGAGCGAGTTGAAATATACTGTGCGACCCTTTTCTCGAAATCGAGAGGCGTATGTGTCCCCGAGGCAAGGGCGTGCGCGAAACGTTGCAGCGTTACGCCCTCAGCGACATTACGTATCACTTAATGCGTCCCTATCTGACAAATAGTCTGACTCATGAGATTTTATTAGTGCCAAACCCAAGTATAGATGTACCTGTGTGTCGAGGTCTGTAATTGTGCGATTTCATCCCTCGACGGTGACGGAGAATGCAATCGGTAAAAGCGTAGCCGGAGATAATATGGATCGCTGAATGATACGATAAACTGGGAAATTGCTAATAAAGATAAAATATGCTGAATGGATGATTTCGCCTGATAGGCGCGATGTCGTTGCGGAGCATAAAATCGATGCCATTTACTGAAAAAATATAAAAGAATGGAGTAAGAAATTTTTTCACGTTGCATTTCATTGAAAATCTGTCTGTCTCCGTAATTCTGCTAACATTCGAATACGTAAACATCAGTAATACCCCATTACAATATCACGTACTGCAGTGCCACTATCCGAACGCAAGCAATCGGATGAATCCATTAGTATAAATCACTATTTCTTTTTTACTTTGTATTGTATCAATCATTATTCCGTAGCTTTCTATTGGGGTTATCTTGTCATTGCCAATTAGGGCTCTGTTAGTAGCTTCGTGTATATCCGCTGCTTCAGAAAAATGTATCTGCAGATATTCAAATCGTGTCCAATTACCGGACCGTCGTACGTCGAAAGTCACATTGTGGAGAACCCAGGTTAAATTTATGTATATTCATTCTCTATCTCCCGGCGATTCAATTATACCGATAAGAGCGACTAATCCATTTGTTTTTTTTTTGTTTTTTTTTTTTTTTTTTTTTTTTTTTTTTTTTTTTTTTTTTTTTTTTTTTTTTTTTTTTTTTTTTTTTTTTTTTTTTTTTTTTCGTCAGGTACTCGAGGTATAACTCGCAAGTTGCACTCGAAAAGAACATTATCATCGACATAAATGAATTGAAAACGGCGCTTTTCGGTCGGTCGTCACGCTCTTCCCTCACGAAATCCTCTGATGGAATTCCGCCGTGATACCGAAACGTCGCAGAAATGTAAGAGAAACTGATCGGGAAAACTCGGAATTACAAGCCAGCGTCGTTCCGAGTTCGGAGTTCGATGTTAGCGGCTTCTCAAAATCTATCAGCGTGACAAGCACGTTCCATCGTAAAAAGCACAAGAGCAAACATTTGCACTTCCGCGCCTGTGTTTCCCGTTCTCTCTTCTTGGCCTTGCACGTCTTCTTTTGGACAAACGAGAAAAAGAAACATCAAGGGAAAGGGAGCAAGTTTCCTCCACGCTGTCGTAAATTCTTATTAACACGTTTTGGGTTATTCCTCAGTTCAGTTCATAAAGCAAACCGTGGTTCTGCGGTAAACAACGGTCCGTAATGTGGATAGGCTATAAAGAAAGCTCGACGATGTAAACAACGGAAAATGGCGGCCTCTTTCGGTATATATCGTTTAATGTGGGATTCAACGGCTAGGAGAAACTGACAATATAGTACCATCTAATCAATGTCGCAACGATGGACAGTTAATGGTTAAAATGACTTTCGCCCAACTCGATGGTATTACAAGGCACATCTGGATGAGTGTCACACACCATGGCCGCTTCAATTGTCGAGGCGATATGATGACCGTCTTAAAAATCTTATTAAATCGATCTCATTCCCAGTTTGCGGATTCGACGTTGATATATGATCTCGACCGCTAACGCGTGCCTTATTGTAACGGCTGAATGAACCGGCACGTCATGGGTTTCCATTTATTTCTTCTTTATTACGATTAGATGAAGTATTAGACTCCGAAAGCAATTTTAGGAACGATTCGGGGTTGGTAAACAATTGAACTCGATATTCTACTAGACTGCGTTTGCACTTGCTTGTACCTACTTTGTCAACAACAAAAGCCTCATACATTTGACAAAAGTTTCAATGCCTGATATGACACCGACACATTAACTTTAGATTGATTACATACAGATATAACCCTGATATTTTCTAGACATTTTTATGGAAAACGGAAGTTTTTATAACGAAACAATTTATTGCGGTCCAAAGTTTGAGCACCACTGCAAACCTTGGAGTAGAAAAAAATTCCCCGCGAGCCAAATAAAAGTATCGATCCGGATATCATAAAATACAGGAATGGTGGTTCCTTCCGTCGTATGTGACTCGGAGAAAGGCTCCGTTGCGTAGGGCACTACATTAATAATAACGAGACCCTGTTATCGGGGCGCCTTGGAAATCTACATCATGCAATGCAGACTCTTAAATATTTATCCGAGGACGAGCCCTGCGCGCCGGTTTAGGGAAACCGTACGTAACCTTTTACGACACGCTTGGCAGCCGATAAATCGATATCGTCAAATTTTCAATTATTTGCCAGAGCTATTATGAGCTCGACATGTTTAAAGGGTCGATATCCCTATTTCTCGTTCTTGAAATTACTGGTTGAATTAATATTGGGCAGCTACGAAAATACTATACTTTAGTTCTAACGTAGCATCTACGAAGTGATTTCATTATCGTCAGCGAATGATAAATGACTTGAACGTTTCCAAAATATATTTATAGAAATTATTATTGTTTTGTTTTTAATATAAAATCATTAACAAATAAATGAGCGATTAAGGGACAAACTGTTTGGAATGACAACTCAAAAATTAATAAAAAACTAATTAAGTACAGAAAAAAATGTAAATTTACATAAACATTTTTGAGAACAACGAAACCAATTCAAAGATAAGACTGACAACAACTGTAAGAATAAACGAAAAATCTACCAAGTTCAGTATCATGAGCATATAGAATATATACTATGTAGAATATATAAAAAAGTACTAGACCAATTTCGTTACCTACTATCTTAATTTTTAATTTCTTATCATTAAATTACTTCCCCATACTCGATTCATCCATTTGAATAACCTGAACAGATGTCATCATTGCTTTCACGTAATTCTTCAACTCACCTGAAACAAAAGAACAAAATAGTAATGATTTTGTCTGGGAGTAGATTTCACATGCTTATCTGTAGACCCTTTATGAAAGTATATATATGTAAAATATACTACGTCTAAATTAACAGGTTTTGAATTAACTAAAAATGGACCAAGGCTTATATATGTTTGTAACCTTAATTAACCTAGCCAAAAGGTTCGGTACTATTAGGCTATTGATGAAAATTAGGGGAAAAATGTTGAGGGAAAAATATTAGAGTAGTACTGTTGATTTTTTATTGTCTACTGACTGTGCTACCAAGATTATCTACATTATTTTAACAATTTTTAATTTATAAGGTCAAGACGTTTAAAATATACACATGCATATAATATTAATATTATATTTATATTTGCAGCAAAAATTCAGAATGATAGAATTAAATCCCATCAAATTATAAATTAATATTCTACCACTAAATTGCTAAGGAATACGTTTTCTGTAACAGAAACTATGCAGAATGCAGCGTCCTTTGTGTATTATTAAATGCCCCATGCCGATAATAGACTCTTTGACATTTAACGGCATGGAATTGGGTTTATAAGCGAACCACGTCTAAGAGACTATTAGTTAACAACATAAAGTGGATTCGAATTCGAGGTACTTCCTAGGTGGACTGCGGTACGATGCTCCAATTGTCCAGGGAGTTTCTGCGGCTGACTACATTTGACAGTGATATCGTGTCCCAGCATGCACACGAATAGCACTTGCCACTGCTCTATGTCCGGCAAGCTTCTGATAACCAAACTGCTAATAGCGGCATTATCTTTTACTATGTATCATGTCCGAAAACCACCGTTACTGCATTTAATCTCACTTATTATGCGCATTTATGAAAAAAAATCGGTCCCCCCGTTAGTCTTTTCATCAATTAAAATTAATTTCAATGCACATTACATTATCCATGTGCTTACATTGATTATTTCGTTTTTTTTTAATTTTTTTTTTAATTTTTTTTTTTTCGTATAATTTGTATTAATACCAGTAAACTTTATATAACTTGACACGGACAAATATTGCTTTAAAAGCGACACCAACACGAGAGCAACTTCATTAAATCCGTCTAATACACGTGCCGATAATGGCGGTAGAAAATCATAAACTTCAATAGTAATGGCTAATTTCCTAAGCGGTTAGGGGATACAAAGAAAACATCCTCCATTCTAAACAAATTGACACCAAATGTCAATATGAGACCAAACCCATCAGAAGCCCATCTGCTCAAGAGCGATAGCGAATTTTCGATCCCCAGATTTTGTCATTCACCGCTTCCATTCAGCATCTATCAGTATAGATTTTTACTAGTGACAAACTGAAGTCCACGCATGGCGTATTTGTAATCGGCGCTCTCGATATACCGCGTGTGATTCAACCAGCGACGTATAGCAACCCCGCCCTACTTAAATCAGGGTGCTGCGCTCGTACGCATCTCCCACCTGACCATTTTTGTACGCACCGCACACGAGAGAATACACTATACACGGAGATTACATTTTCCATTAAAGGATAAGCTCTCTTTCGATGTGTCCCGGTACTCGCACTGATTACGTTGTGGTTTATACGTAACGGCATCAAAGTAGGATTTTGCATTCAACTTGGTATTCTTTGATGAGCTTATTTTTTCGGATTATTTCCAAGATCACGTTGGTCGCAGCTTGGGGTTAAGACTCATTGTTTAGTAATATACCCTTCGATATGTAAGTAGGTATTAATTTATTCCCTATTATGCTGTGTTGTTGCCAACTCGTAATTTTAAGCCATCGAATATGGGCTGCGATTCGACATCACTGATAAATCAATAAAACTTTAACATCCGAGCTCCCGTAGCTTCGCTACCGCTGGTTTCTGATATAAGAGGTGAAGAATGCGGTTGATTGTGCAAAAACTACCGAATTCATCCGTGAATTCGTCCGATCAAGGGGCACATTCGCCCCAGGCCTCGACCCAGCAAATGTGAGCGAGCTTGGACAAGAAAGCGAGAAGGGCCGGAATAAGGGCGATGGTTTGGTGAAAGCTTTGTGCGCGGCTCGCAAGCATCGGAGCACGTAATTTTCATAACTTCTCGCGGAGACAATAACCGGGCCCGCCCTAGCCCTCCAGAAACAGATAGCGGCTAAGTGGCTGAAACCGACCAATCCTCTTCCTCCTAACCGGCCTTTCTCCAGCGTTTTAGCCGCGTTTCTCTAGCCCGCCTTTCAACCACCACAAACACCGCATAACGCTTTTGTAATATCGCGGCTGAATCTAATTTGCGTATTTACGAGAATCGAGGAACGTGTGGATTGGTCTGCTAGGTTAGAACAATATCGGTTTCCGGCCGAAGTACAAGAGACTGCCTTCTATACCACGATGAACCCCTGCGAACGGTATCCCAGTTTCTGGGGTGGTATATGTAGGGCACTGCATCAGAAAGTTTATTAAAATAATGCCTGATGACGTTTATTTTACTTACATCGCGTAAATATTGTGAGAAAAATTAAGGTTCCGGTTAACATTTGGAATGTTGGGTGGTAAAGATACACCAGATACTCAATTATACATTGATATTCTGGCATTTAGTGTGAAAATATATCAAACTCTATCGCATTCTCCTTGCCTCATCAATTCACTGTCCAGTTATTTTAGTCCGAATAGTCAATGTGTATGGGCCAAAAAAATCAGGCTATTACTTCGACCCGCACCGTAGGTCGGACGAAGTATTGAATTTGGTCATGTCGGCAAAAAAAATTACCCCCTATTTTTTCATCAAATGTCCACGTTT
>JAPYZR010011731.1:0-11531 GCA_030522945.1 Trichopria nigra
GAGATACTTATACTGTATCGGTATAAGTTCCTGAACTAAGAAGAATTGTTCGGAGAACCAAATTATCGTTGTAAGCCCCAAACTTTTTTTTCGGTGTAGTACATTTTGTTACGAGTGTGGGAAATGCAATATCACGCCAGCAATGAACCTCATTTTTTTTAGTAGTATATATGCGTGAAATTCGTATTTACCAAACAAATACGAACTTCCGCATATTATTAAGAAACAGCACATTTTGTTACGAGTGCGGGAATTGTACATTCCGACACAAAAAAAAAGTGGGAGAAATACGAATTTCCCGCATACTTTTATTGGGTTTAAGATCATCTACTATCTATTATTCGATAAGATCATTTTTAATTTTAGAAGATACATACCCCAGTAGAAAATGATACCAGTTTCTGCCCAATTTTCTGGCCTCTATGTTAAAAGTAGTGGAGTCCAGAAAAAATTACCATAAACTGGTCTTATGCGAAATAAAATAAGTGAGGAAATAAAAATCTGAAAGAATATTTGAAAAAAAAATTAAGTATATATTATAAGAATGAATAATTTATTACAAATAGTTGATTCCTAATAAAACGAAATATCTGCTCAATTGCATTGAGCAGTAATTCTTGGAGTTAAAAATTGATCGGTAATTTGTAACCTAATTGTGTGGCGCGGCATGACGGTAATCAACGAGGTAATGATGAATGACTTTGAATTGTTGCGGTAACCTCATTCCAGCAATACCGTCGTGATTTTATTTCCATCGGCCTTTTATCACGTGCTCGCACTTATCGCCAAAATCGATGCAGCCTCTCAATAGAGAAAGAAGCGAAAATCCCCTTTGGCACAAAGGACAGCGCCGTCGTTAATCATGACCGTAGGAGTGCAAGTGTCAAGCATTTCGTCGCATAAGAAAACGCGGCTGAGGCTGCTGAAGGGCCTGGATACGTCAATGAAGATGAGATGCGCACCTATGAACGTGGGTGCGCTCGACAATTGTTGTCGAGAAAAAAAGAACCCATAGTACGATATCGCCGATTTTTTAAAGAATTTCTTTCGTGTTGTAACAGTTTGTAATTTAGATAACTGTATCGCAGGATTATACTGAAAACTAAAAAAAATTGTGTTTTTTAAAGTTACTTATTATTATTATTATTATTATTATATATTTATTATTATATATTTATTTACGGGCGAATTCGCACTCAAGTTACAATTATAGTAGTACAATTTAAATAAAATTAAAATAAAAGAGAAATACAGAAAAGAAAAAAGAAAATACAAAACATAAAAACATAAACCACTTATAATAGTTTTTAGACATTTTGATTGGTCATAGTAATGAATATATATATATATATATAGATCTGAAAAAGGGATAATCGATCAGGAAAGGAACGATTTCGACCCTTAAGAATTACAATAAATCACATGCATTCATTTCATAAATTCATTTTATAAATTGAGCATATTTTATTTTTCAATTGTTACATTATAACAGTTTAATCTAAACCATTTCAAAATTTTGATATAAGGTTAAGAGAATTTCATCATAATCATGGTACAGAATTCATACAAAAAAAAACATAAAATAACTGTTTTTCAATTGAAGTAGTTCCATTCCTTTTTTCTTCGTACAAAGATTCTAAAATCTGATGAATCATCATTAATCCTTTATTTTGTTGGATTTTATACTATTTTGATTTGTTTTAATATTCACGATGATTTTGAGTTTAATTTTTGGTAGATGATCGTAATTTTCTAGGTGTCTTTCATCATTTTAAATATTTTATTAGTGCATACATGTATTAGTGAATTTTTTATACGTAGCTTTCAATTTCTTCAGTAGAAAGATTTATCTCTTTCATCATTAATATATCTGTTATCCGATCGTCGCAATTAAAGGATCGCTTTATTTTCTGTAGATTCACCATTTCATCTATTTACACCACGCGGAAAAAAAGAGGAAATAAAACGCGATCGATTAAACGAAAATCTTCATCCCATAATCACTAATCACAATGAAAGTATCACTAAGCGAAGTGACATTTTATAGCAGCGAAATATTTTATAATTCCTGTGATATGATGTAGGATCTGATCGTTGCTATCCAATACAAAATTCAATACAGCAAGCATACGGACAATTATGGAACAATTATGTAACATGTACATAATATTTACGTAACAAGGAAGAATGTTAGGTATCATGATGTTACTTTCAATGCTTGCAGGGGCGTTAGATTTTTTTTTTATATCTGTTCATACATTTCACGAGTATCATCATTTTCACAAGTATTACATTCATTTACATTTATTTAATTTTATAACTACATTAATTTTACTTATTTCTTTAAATTCGTGAACTTAATTTTAAGTTTTCTCTGTAATATTGAATTACATATTTAATATTATTTTTTCTTTCGAATAAAAATAATTATATGAACTCTGGCATTCGCTCAGAGAATATATTTTGTATATTCAATTCATATAAAATTTAATGTTGTGCACGTGGTTATAATGAAAAAAGAAACGATCCATCAAGATCGACAAGTATGTCGGTAGGACAGCTTCCGCCAGACGTATACCGGGACTGGGAGTTCATTAGGAGCAAGAACGTCCGGATAATTTAGCGAACAATAACGTGTCATTAATCAAACGATTCGGCGACGAAGCACTCACGGCAAGGAAATTGGCGGACAAGAAGAATAATAAAAAGGAGTTGAAAGTCGATGAAGGATTTCTTTGGTCGTTGTAGAAAATGATTTATGCTTCCGGATGACTATACTCGTATCGTTTGAAAATAAAACTGGCTTTTGTTAAAAACAGCAATAAAATTCCTTTTGTGCGAAAATTCGAACGAATGGATACTGATGAAAACACCTGCTTGCGATTTGCGAATCTCGCTAATGGAGAAATATGTTTGGGACTTCGTTAAAGAGGATCGTCCCCGATGAGAATGGAACAAAAAGAATAGAGCAACAGTGTGGATATAACGAATGTCTCTTGTTTCTGTTAGGACAATCAATGAGTTGGAAAACGCCCGCTTCCTGGTTCCGCTGATTGATCGTCAATCTGGGAAAAATCCGAGAGATGTGATCTCTCGATGTAATGAAAGCAATACGAATTTCTGAACATATACTCCGGTTTCGGAAATTAATTAATTTATTGAAAAGGTAAAAAAAAAAAATTAAATATAGGTTTAAATGTCGAAAAATTATTATGATAATGATGAGAATTGAGGAAATTGTATTTTTTCAGATGTACGAATGATTTTTGAGAATTATGTTTACGCCAGTGTGACATATACATATATACGTTATAACAAGGAAGCAATAAAAATGTACATTATATCCATTATATCTATTCAGTTATTATTTTTACATTTTAAAATACGTTTTCATTTTGAATATCACAAATAAAACATAAGCATATACATATAAATTTCAAATGATTATATATAATGTTGAATTTTGTTTTTTACTTTTTGGAGACAGTACATTGAAAGTATGAAAAAATATAAAAAGATAAATCGCTGAATGCATTCCTCGATGTAAAGAAGGAGTTTAAACCACCGAATCTTTTTAAGCGTTTTTTAGCCACCTCTATTCCGTTCGAGCAATAGACAGCAACGGCAGAACTGTCGCATTTCTTCTCCCAAAGCATATACTGATGTTCTCCCTGAAGCCAGTTTGGGGTGTTTTTTATCTCGACAAGGCGAAGGTAAAACAGGAGAGACAAGAACATATAACGAGCGTGGGTGCATTTAAGGATCCGTGAAATATATTTGTCGACCGAGATGCGAATATGTTTTTCAATAAATATATACTCTCCTTATCTTCGGACAATAAGAACATTTAAGATTTATTTAAGAGAACACACAAATAATTGCAATACTTTTAAATTATAGTTTTGTATAAAAAAGTTAACATATTACGAAAATAAGATTTTTTTTTACGCGCCCACAAAAAATCTGTGAAGAATATCACATTTCCAATTGAAATCTCTCTATACTAAAAAACTGTGAAAATACAGAAATATCGATTTTCTTCTTTCCATTCTGGCATGAAACACGTATATAAAGTTGAAGTGTAAATACTATGCAGAAAAATTCGTGCGAAATAAAAAGGACCGTCTTGTTTTCAATTAATCAATTTGTTGGCAAATGACCAAATAAAATAATCGATACACATAACGAATTCAATGCGAAATTTCTTTCGTAAATATTGTTTTTTTTTTTTAATCAATTTCTTATTTTGCTATTATATTATTCAATGAATTGAATTTTTAATAATAATGACTCATTATGTTATTAGTAAATAATTCTTGGTGAATTGGACTAATTAAAAAAACTAAAACATTGATTAACATTGATTTTCGTCATTCTTTTCTAAAAATTTGTTTGTTTATTTTTAAACTGAATTCTTCTCTGTGCCGCTAAGCAATTTTTAATATTTTTATTTAGAATTCCGACTTTGATTTATTTTCAAACGTTATTATAAATGAAGTTTAGGGGAACTTTTTATCAAATATATACCATTAAACAGAGATATCTATATATACCATTAAATTGTCAAATTTGAAAATGGCGAATCCAATATGGTGGTCAAAATTTTGAATCTGAATGAAGCACCTTACACACTTGTATGTTTTCAAAATGATGTTCGAGTGAAAAATTTTTCTGCGCGCCCATTCAAATTATTAATCCATTATAATTCTCGCTGAACAATCATAATTTCAATCCACGCAATAGCCCTCGTGAACGTATTTCCCCTATTACTTGACAGGGAAGTCATTTCACGGGTAATCAGAATAATTGCCAGTGTTAATTCAGGATAACCACTCTAGTACATTCTATAAGCTATCGAATATCGAGGTATAATTGGAATATTCCGCCTTTGGGAGATGCAATTTGGTTAATCGTAATTTCCCCGTGTAATATATGTAGAAACATCACGTATATACTCACAAGCTACATTTCGTTTGAAGAGAGGAAACGCGGCCTTGTTGTGAATATCGGTCCGTCGAACCTCGATGGGGGAACGATGCTGGAACATCATTTAGTCCGAAGCATGGAGGAGCGATAAAATGTCTAATTCAAGCCGTACATATTTCGAGTATTCTATACTGATAACTCGAAACTAATTGGCATATTTGACATTGCCAACCGAAACTGTATATCTTTCTCTCTCCCTCTCTCTATCTCTCTGTATATATATATGTAATGTAATATTTAGAAATTGATTTGTAAAAAAAGCTTTATTTTAGATCATATGATCGCTTTTAATGTATTTATGACAATACAACCTTGTTTAAAAAAAAAAATTGCGAATGATCGTTTCATGAAATTTTTTATGATGTGATGACAAATTATTGGAAAAGGACAAAATATAGAATTTAATTAAAGAGATACCAGCTTAATTACTGTCGAACTAATTTCAAAATACGTCAATTGAAGAGCGTACAAAAATTATATTAAAAGGATATCGATAAGGATACGACGATAATATTATATATAGATATACACTTCGCCGCGTGCTTTTATTGCAAGTTGGAAAAAAATGGAAAAATTCTTCGCAAAAGTACCTGTCACCTTACGCTGCGGCGACCGCGACCAACGTAATTTGCACTTGGCTCGCCAAGTAATAAGTTTTGCCTTCGACTCGCAGGAAATTAAAGTTCCACCAGTAAAAAAAAAAAAAGAAAAAAAGAATAAAAAACTTATTTTTTCTCCATCTTCCACACTCGGAAATGCCCACGGTTAAGATTTCAACTTTTTTCATTTCGTTCCGCCAAAGTCTCACGAATGCACGCGCGTGAAATCAACACATGACAGTGACATTTGGAATGCTTATCAGAGATCTCGTCCAGTCGTAACTAATTCCCTTAATGTCGCTCGCGATCAATCACGTGCTGCGCTGCCGTAGACGTTGACATCGTTAAAAAACATATAAACGATGTTTAATATTTACAATATATATGATACGAATAAAATGTCACGTCAGAGTCAAAAACACAATGCCATTGATTTAACGTTTTGTAATTTAATTTTTGCGATAACAGAAGTAAGCGAATGCATAAAGCTGTGTAAAGAGTTGGCGAAATTGATAATTCAGCGTTTTTTTTTTTTTTTTTTTTTTTTTTTTTTTTTTTTTTTTTTTTTTTTTTTTTTTTTTTTTTTTTTTTTTTTTTTTTTTTTTTTTTTTTTTTTTAGAAAATAGGCGACAAAAACAGATGAAAGATGGCGAAAATATATAGAAGTTGAGGAAAAATGTCGTCGAGATGTTCAAAAGTCTGGAAAAAAAGATAAATGAAACACAAACCTTTGAGTGCGGCCAAATTGAAAATGTGACAATAAATGCAGGGGTAAAAAGAAATAATAAATATTCAATAAAAGTTGATAAAAATATATACTATAGTTGACTGAAAGTTAGCAAGAAGTCATCCAACTTAAAAAAGCATCCAAAATACTCCTGGAGGGTACATGACATATTTTGTTTAGATCCTGTACATATATTGTTATCTTGGCCCTATATACATTAGGTGTCTACCTGCGGATATCGGGACTACACAGTTTTCCAGTCTAGAATCAGTAATTATTCTTGGCAATCTGGACAGAATCGATATAGCGCCACGATTAATTTCTACCAGGGCGGAAGGGAAATTATTATAAATGAAAAGAAACACAATGTTCACGATGAGGCAAAAGTTGATAAAAATTGAACAATGATTGACAGTCACGTAAACAAAGACAATAGTGGGTAATTGAGAGGACAAAATAAAAGTGGATGTGAGTAGACAAAAAATACTATTAATATTAATCACATAAATTAAAAAAAAAAACAAAAAAATAAGCAGATAAAAATTACTCCATTAAACGTACTTGTTCGGGAACTTTGCCATCCATCCCCTTGGGCTTCTTGTGACCGCGGAGACACATAAATAACTGATAAGTGCGATCGGATTTTCTAAATAGGTACGAGCATAAATTACAGTGAAAAGTTGGTATATAAACGAGTCGTTAATAAAATTGCCTGAATATGAAACATGTGGGAAACTGATAAAGTTGTAAATCACATTTGGCAATGCAATTACGATAATAAATTGTGTTATACATACTATAGGAATGATAAAATATACAGGACGCACATGTAAGTTCGATATTTCGAAGACCTCTTATTGTACTCGATATTTCAAGGAATGCGAATAAAATTTCCCATCGCAATACAATTGAAAGATTTAATATTAATAACATATTCAAACGTTGTGTATAATTAATTCTTTGTAGAGAAAATGTTTCACTAAAAATAATGTCTAAAAGTCGTTGCTTTTTTTGCTTCTCCTGTGGCATATATGGTCTTAAAAAGTGTTTTTAAAAATTCAGGAATTTTTTAAAATCACCATTCACTTTCTTTATAAAAAAAAAAAGAAATAGAAAAAATACGTTCATTATTTCGATATAAAAATTTATTAAGTCCCATAAAAAAAATATGAAATATAAGGTTATCATAATAAAATGTGTTTTTTAAAAAAGATATTTTAATAAATGTCGTTGAAAAAAATTTTATTGTGAAAAACTCGAAAAAAGCCAAATATTCGCGTAAATTATTTAAAATTGACCTTTTATATACACACACACACATATATATATATATATATATATATATAGATAGAACCCTCCCCAGTAAACGAAAACGTATTGAAAATTAAAAATACGAATTGAAATTAATTCATGTACGCGTTAAGTGAATTAATTTTCAATCGTTTTAATTCATTTTAATTAATTTTAATTCGTTTGAATTCGTATTTTTAACTTTCAATACGTTTCTGTTTACAGGGTCCAAATTAAAAAAAGAAGAGAGAAACGAAGGAAAATTAATGTTGCGACATCTAGCCTATATCCATTCTAAAAACGAAGTGAGGAAAAATTATGATTGTGGAGTTTTTTTTTTATGACCGACTCAGTAGTCATTTTAGTATGTGTCACCGTGTCAAACGTTCTTTATCGCGCGCTCCGCCGCCGTAGTTTATAGTCCATCGGACGTACGTACAGGAGGTTTTATAATGCCCCCGATCGCAATTTTCCTCGAGTTATGATGTCCATGTCGTATGATATCACCATTCGTATTCCGCTTTATGGCTTGCACAAAGTACGAGCCCTTACCGAGAGGAGAAAATTACTTTGAAATAGCATACGTAAATTTCCGTATTTTCGCATGGCCAGCTTTGACGCTGACACTCTTCGACAATGTACTCGGCAAAAAAGATTAAAGTTAAGAATCTTCGGTCGACTTTGCGTGGGCAGCCTCGCGCAGTTCTATTGTATTACAGGCACGTGAAACGTTCTGAACGTCATGAATTCATTCGAGTCGAGTTGTAAAAAAAAAAAAAAAAGATTTCTATATAAATTGCATACGACACGAAAAGTTTTAGAATTGTGATAATATTACAAGATAAATGTTATATCTATGTATGTATATAATAATAATAATGATAACTATTATAAAAAAATGTTCTCGTTTAATGTCCAGGTGCGATCGAGATCGTTGACGCAGCTCGACGCGCTGGGGACGAGCATGCTGGACGGCAGCGAGTATTTGGAAGGTGTGCAATCGCCGCAGCAGTCAACCCCCCAGCACCTCCCCCAACAGTTATCGCATTCGCACAATTTTGGCGAAAGTCCACGCTTTCTCGTACCTAACGCACCTTCTAGCGACAGCTCACGGCCTAACCGTACCAAGCACAAACTCTCGAGGTCGCAGGTAAGAAACAATAAGACAAGAACAATTCTTATATATGCAATGCAAGCCAAATGAAAATGCAGCATAGAAATGCATAGAAAGATATTCCAAATCGATTTTACTATACTTTTGCTACCTAGGCAGAAAATGAAATGCATGTTTGTTCCCCTATATACACTGGGGGAGAAAACGTTACTTTGACTCCTCAGGTATGGAAATGTATTCGCTATTATATACATGTACACACACACGCATGTATATATATGTATATATATATATGCTATTCTTTATCATTGAATTGAGCAATATTAATAAATGTATTCTTGAAACTTATTAAAATTTTGTTGTGTATATAGTCTGTATGAAATTTTAGGAAAAGATAATCGAAAACATTGCCCATAGAATTGGTAAGGTTCCAATCCTAATTTTGTATCTTTATTTTTCGTTTATGTCTTCGCATATAAATATATATATATATATATATATATATACAATCCCTTAAAAATCCAATAAAGCAAGTAAGAACTCCGCATTGTTTACATCAACAGCTGATAATATAGTACAGAGTTTATACGCAGAACAAGTTTCGGGACGCGAACGAGACGTCAATGACTGATCTGACGTATTTTATGTCAATGTTTTACGACACTTTCGTCGCCTGCAACATCTGCGGCAAATCAACGGATGATATATATCTTTCAGACATGTAGGGCACGAAAATTGGCTGACGTATTACGTTTGAACGTGTAAAAAATGTACGAAAGAGTAGCGTTTCTGGATATCTACAATCATAATTCAAATAATACCAGGGATGCGGAAGTGTATGCTTTGTATATGACGATTTTTATGAAAGCATAATTTCTCTAATATAGGTGGTATATCAGTCATCATCAATTAATAGCGATGAGGCTGACAAGTATAATCTAGTTTAAAGCTGTTTAAATTGTGAGTTGTTGGTTTTATACTAACAGCAATGGTGGTGTTTAGTTTATTGTTCAAGGTATCCAGTAATTAGTTAACAATATTATACGGGGTGATTTGTTGCATAATTTGAAGTAAAAAAGGCTAGTAACAAAATTTGATCCGATTGTTAGTTTAATCATTATGTCGAATTATTTTTATATGGACCTTTCGGCCTATATTATTAAATCAATGACATCAAAAATGTTGGATGATCAAAACAGGTACATTCCATTGTAGTCCTTATTACAGTTTTAAATTGGGATTTGATGCTTTCATAATTGATAAACTTGGAATTTGACGTTGAGTAAAATATAATAAGTAAAACGCCCCAGTTTTGGTCTTGTATTTTCGTAGAATTATTCAACTTCACTTCCGACTTTTAAGATAGTCGAAGTAACAACCCGGATGAGTCGTCGTTGAAAACAAAAATAAATCCGGTAGTACGAATCCAACTTTTATAAAACGTGTCAAATAAAGACGCGGAAAAGCCGGTAAACAAAGATTCCTGAGGCTTGGAGTAAAACGTGAAAATTCTCGTCTATATATAGTCGAACGTAATAGTTGAAAAAAGCTGTGATCGATAGGAAATCCAGGTAACTCTACTTTTTGAAATGCAAGAGAAACGAATTTATAGTTGCAGATAATTTTACTTTTTCAATCTCATTCATGGACATCAAATTTGAATTCAATTTGTTGATTTCTGGATGTAAATAAATCTAAGCTCTGCTTCTACGATTTTTTAAAAAATTTTTTTGAGTAATTTTAAACATATCAAATAAAAGCTTCTTTCGAGATAGATTGATGAGACAAATACATGACGTAACTCCTAACGAATTTCACACACGGCTCATACAAATTCGAATTGCTAAACGATTATTCGTGCAACTCGTGATGACGCTTCCATAGCGATAGGAGTGTTCGTATATATTGTCGAATACAGGGGGAATTCATATCAAAGCTTAAGTGATATTTTTCTGCACCCTATTTTGTTTTACGTACGTTTCAGTCACTTTGTTGAAAAACTTGAAAATTCTTACGTCAAAAATATATATTAAAAGTAGCTGACGGTGCTTTAAAAGCTTGGCTAAATTTCCACTCCAAGAAATTTTAAGAGTCATTGATTATATTAATATATTTCATTCTGTAAAGGGGTTAAACTTTACATTAAGGCGTGAAACGGACTTATTGAATCTGAATCAAACGAGTATGACTAATACTATAATTACCAAGTATGCTCGCATTAAAACGTATAATTATCATTAAATCAATAATGTAATTGTACTCATCACGTTGCATTGTTGTTAATATTAATAATATTTTCCTACGACGTAGCTTTTTTTTGGACATCGAATATGATAGTCACGTCATACGTACAACAGGTGGTTCTTATAGACATTCGCGATTATCGGTACGCGCTGTGTGATAGCGAGGAAAATCAAGGACCAATCGAACGCGGATGAACAAAGAGAGAAATTGCCGTAATTTTCTTGCAATGAAAACCCCGAGTATCCGCCACTGTGCCAACTATTATTATTCGGGTATTTTCAATTATATTGATTTCCCGTTTGAATATAATTTTTCCGTCTATCCCGAGGCAATTTAACAAATTTTAAAATTTACATGTACAACTTCCAACCAACAGATGTTCGTGGAAATCGAACCTAAAAATAATAATTAATAATAATAGTAATTATTAATAATAATAATTCCAGCAACATTTAATTTTTAAAATGCAATAAATAAACTAGGGGCTTCGCCCCTGCGGCCTCCGGCCGCCAACCCCACCAAGGGGCTCTGCCCCCTGGACCCCCGGCTCGCTTCGCTAGCAAGATTGTCT
>JAPYZR010011740.1:0-11982 GCA_030522945.1 Trichopria nigra
ATTCTTTACTCCTTTCCAGTCGCGGAGCGTAACCGAGTCCAATTTGGACATTATAATATTAATAATAATCATATCCCATCCTTCGACAGGCATATCGAGGGCCTTTAATGATCGAATATGTTTTGCCACACCGGAGTGAATTTGTCGAAGTCCTAAATACGATTCTTCAGATAAGGAAGGAATTTCAAATTCGTTTTTCATATTGTTCTTGTAAAAGTGCCCACGCGATATCATAATAAACCTCAGAGGTTTTTAATGCTTGAATTTGCTCAGCCGCTTCTCCGCTCAACGACGAGCGAAGGTAGTGAAACTTCTGTATTTTCGATAAGGCATTGTTATCGTGAATTAATGAGTCCTCGAAAAAGAAGAGAGAAGAGACCCAAGAAAGACAACATCATTTTTATGACAAATCGCCTTCCAGCCTTTCAGGAATCCTCTCCTCCCCAGTTACTTTTTTTTATATGATAAAACCTTATCTTTTGCCCCAAACACCCCAATTTAATGAAAATCCATGTTCGAGAAATAATTATATTTTATAGGACATAATTTCGTATAATAGAATTATATTTCTATAAATATTACAATCGGCTGTTTTGATGACACTCTGGAGTATAAAGTGGTTACTTCGGTGACAGATGGCTACTTTGATGACTGTCACCGATAATTTTTTGATTCGATGGCTATTTCGGTGACACAAAAGCTACACGATGTAGGCATATATGTGGACAACTCATATATGTGCGTCCAAGCAGGTTTTGACGGTTAGGTTAGGTTAGTTTTTAAGCGGGGGGGGGGGGGCATGCCCCCCCCCCCCCCCCCCCCCCCCCCCCCCGCCGCGTCCCCCCCCCTTTAAAAAGGCGGCGCAGTGAGTATACATTCAAAGGAACAAATTCGAACAACGTTTGTTTACCATCCCGAAACACCCATGTTTGTGTGCGTATAATCGCAGTTCGGTTAGAGAGTTCAAAGACCCGCAGAGACAGTCATGCTACTCTCGTCCCTTTCTGATAGCGCAACAGTAGCCCAGCAATCGAGTCGGCGCTCGTCTCACTCCTAGGCTGGTCGCGCATTTTCAAGAAATATGTTTTCGTTCCCGTTCGCACTCATTGCTATACATAATATGGCCTACCATTGACATCTTATTTTCGATTTCCCCGTCTCTCCATTTCCCCCCCTACTCCCGATTCCTACTAGGTGTGGAAAGGCGAATCGACGTCATTTTCATTTTGGAACTCTCTTCCTTGAGTCATTATACGAAACAGGGAACGTCATATAATTTTTTAAAAGCGATTTTTCTACAACTCCTCCTGTCAAGAAGCCATCGGGTATATCAGCAGTTTTATTAAGCAAGGTTTTCCGGGGAGAAAAATTTTGTATTTCGTTTGCGGAAGTGTGCACACTTGATTTTGAGTTTCCCCTTATTTTTTTTTTATTAATAAATTATGTTTAGTTTTATTAAATTTTAGTCATTTTATTTTCTGTGCCCCTTTTTCCCCTTCGCTGACCGATACGGGTTGGGGTATCGTCCCAGCCCGGTCACAATATTGGCGCCCAACGTGGGGCCTAAAAATTAGAGTTTCTTTTTCTGTTCCGGATTTTTATTAAAGTTTAATTATTTTACGAAATTTTAGTTTTATTGTTATTGTGCGATTTTTCCATATTATTTTAGTGAGGTATTTTGAAATTATTATATATTTTTTTAACGGTCTTCCGATTTTGAAGTTTGGCGAGCCGGACCGTTTTCAGTGAAATATTAAGTATTGTTTATTTTCTCTTATTAAATTATATTTAAAATTTTTAAAGTTTATTCTGTCTGTTACTTTTAATTTTAATTTTGATTGTACAGTTATTGATTATTATATTGATTTAAAATACTATTTTTTTTTCTTTTTGCCCATATTTCCCCAATAATTTTAAAATCACCCCTGATAAAGGAGAATATAACTGGTATTTGTTTAAATTAAGAAATATTATATTATATTATATTATATTACCATTATTTGATAATTATTTTAAGATAATATTAATTATATTTTAAGTGTATGTGTGATATATTAAATATGAGTAATCCCCACAATATGTTTGCTCTATCCCAAACCATAGCTACTGTCACCACTACCTCTAGTGGGACAGTGAGTACAACCACCCCTCCTACCGTCACTACCCTTCGGACCGCCACGTCCACCACCAGTTCGGCGACACGACTGGTAATCATACCCGAGCAATACGGCGCCCTATAAACACAAGTCGAACAGGTTCCCGATTTGCGGGAATTGATCGACGAGTTTGATAGGACGGAAATATCGGCTTCGTGAAGTTAGGGGGGGGGGGGGGGGCCCCCCGAGAAATTCCCCCCCCCCGGGAAGGGAGGGGTGAATTTCGCATTTCCCTGACCCAGATCCCCGATACTTTTTGAAAGTAATTTTCGAAAATAATTGAATGGCCGTCCCCTAAAAGCATTCATTGATTCTGGTGCGTCTTTATCGTACCTGAATTTAGAACTAAAAGCCCAATTAGCCCCATTGTTGCAGCAATTTAATGAAGGTGTTCGTGTCGCGGATGGTATCATAATCCATTCTAACGGCATCGTATCTTTACAGTATGAGTTAAATGGTGACATTCAAATCGTGGATGTACGCTTGGCGCCCATAAGTTATCAATGTATATTAGGAATAGATTTTTTGAATATTTCTGGAATTAAGATAGATTATGAGAGAGGTAGATGGAAAACCCGTAATGGCCCCTATGGATTACTTACTAATAATAAATTTGTGATTAAAGCCCAACCTGTTTATGATTGTGCGTGATTATTAGAACCCTCCGTTAGGGCCCTCGAAAGATTGAAGTCACTATTCGATAGAATAGTCCCTCCTAATAAGTCCTCCGTGTTATGTAAACCGCATTTAAGCCAGCATAGAATCGATGTTCAAGGCCACCCTAAAATAAGACAGAAGTCAAGAGTTATGTTCCCGTATATGTCTGTACTATGCTGGAGGAGTTTCGTTAAGCAAGATTTTACGGTGAGAAAAATTTTGTATTTCGTTTGCGTAAGTGTGCACACTTGATTTTGCGACCCCCCCCCCCCCCCCCACCTAATTTTTTTACTAATAAATCATTTTTAGTATTATTAAATTTTAGTCAATTTATTTTCTGTGCCCCTTTTTCCCCTTTCCGGACCGACACGGGTTGGCGTATGTCCCCGGCCCAGTCACAATGCATTAATTTTCACGTAAGGTATGGATACATCGTTCTCGGAAAAAGTCTTGATTTCTTTCATTAAATTATTTTCTTCTTTATCGGAAAGCACTTTAGTTATGGGTGAGAGAGTTTCGCTGAGATGAGTAGCAAAAGTATCCGCTTTATCAGGATTCGTGCTTGCCCAGTTTCCGTCGATCTTCCATGTAGGTAGAAAAAGTCGTTTAGGTAATCTGTCATGTACATTCCCAAAGCGAATAGTCGTTATCCTTAGTTATAATTAAACTAAATTATGAAACCGTATATTGTGGTATTCAGACAGCGCGGTTTTGAAGCCTTAATTGCCTTATATAACTTGGATTTGTCACTACTGGTTTTTGTCGCTTGTCAAATTTTCCTGAGTAATATTTGTAATGAAGCAAAGTTTATTTTCCGAATTAATATTTTCAATACAAATTCGGAAAAACATTTCTCGACGGGTTCGAACTCGCGACTTGGGGACTTTCAGTTTAAGAGGCCAGCAACCACTTACCCATCGGCTCCCCTTATTATAATAAGTAGATAATTTATCGGATAATAGGAACTATCACAACGCTTATCTAACGTTTCGGCCTTTTCTTTTGGCTCTCTTCAGAATTTTATTATGCTGAAATATATATGCATATAAATTATTAATTATTATTGTTTTTTTTTTATGTGTAGATCGTAAATTTGTATAATGGAAAATGTTACGGCCTTTTATTTATTGGCATATATGTGCAAAACGCATAGTTCAAGGACCAAATGTGGCATTCACGAAAAAATGAGTTTCAGGCATTATTGTGACGGTTATATATAACTTTGTTAATTTTGCGTCGCAATGTTATAATGGACGGCCCTGGAACCATGTGTTTCGCATATTTATACTTATATAAATAGTGTATCCAAATAATCTATATTTATCGTTTATAATTAATAATAGCTTTTTGGTTTTATTCTAGGTCACTCCATACGGCGGTAACGAAGTTCATTGTTTACACCAGATATTGATCCACCATTCTACTGATATATTAATCATACCTTATGTATAATAAAATATTAGGGAATTTTCTAAAAATCACTAATTATGGTCTAATGTGCTTCACTCAAATTAAATACTGCTTTTATTTATCACTTCAGTTACTGGCAATTGTTTGAAAAGTTGTTTTATCATTATTTGAACTAATTTTTTAATTAAATTTTATCATGCTCTGCAGCTTTTGTAATTATTGCATTACCTTTCTTTTATTATTATGCTTAATAACAGTTTCGCTCAAGTATCTACAGACTCCAAGAGAGCTCTACGAAGCGGAGCAGCGAAGTCCACCAGAACCATTTCTTCTGTAAAGTCTACTTTCGGATCTGTCACACAGAAATTCAAAAGTTCAACACGTAGACACCAAAGACTAGAAGAGCAACAGACTCCTGAGAGTAGAATTTATAAAACTCAGACTCCCCAAACTCATTCTCGATTTATGTTAGGGCGCACTCCAATCAAAGTGTACAGCCATTCGGCATTGAAACTCCAAATTTTGCCCCTTACAGTACGCATTTGTCAAAATGGATGAAATTAGGTTTCAGACAGGTAACCTGTACGTAACAGGAAGAAGTTACCTAACAGTTACCTATCTGAAACGTAATTAGTCCGTTTTGACGAATGAGTGCTGCATGGAGCCTGGGATAATGGTCAAGTATCAGCGCCCACAAGCAATCTACCCAAGGACAGCACTGAGGGCAAATGTCGATAGTTTCACAGGTTTTAGTGCGGCCTTAAGTTCACGTCTTACATTTCTATATTACTTCATGAGCGTCTGTCTTCCCGTCCTCTTTGTACGCGTAAACAGTTTGTCGCATTTTTTAATTCTCTCCCGGATATCCGGAGTCATCCATGGAATAGAGCGGTGCATTATATATTATACGCTTAGCAACAATTGGTTCATGTGTATTTATTGCTACATTGATACTTTCATAGAAAAGTGCAAGATTATTCGTAAGATCACTAGGGTGGTGATAGGCTGGGAGATAATTGTAAGGGATAGTTACTATCAGAGGTACGTACATTATGAAGCTTAAAGCTAAGTAAGGCTAAGAGATCGTTTGATAATAAGGCGTAATCAGACTTCGTAAAATCACGAAATGTGAGGAATTGCGGTGTATAGTTGAGGTTATTAAACTAGTAGTGGATCGTTATAAGACTGTAGCCTGCAGCAAAAGGTGCTTCGGATTTTGAGAAATTATTAACTTTATTATTGCAATCGACGATTATAACATCTAATTGTGAATGGGGTAAACCGGAGTGATGTGCAGGGCCAAGCATTTTATGGCTCCTAGCATGTTACAATTTAAATCGCCAGTAATAATTACATTTTTAAAGGTAGATACAGTAATAAATACAGAGCAGTTTGAACGCTGTGGAAATGGCGAAAACCACATTGCCTGGGGTGTAATAGTCTGTTTTTCTCCAGCAATTTGACGATTTGTTGGGAGGTGAGGGAGTCAATGACTTTAGATAGATCTGGAGGATTTGTGATTGGGCGGGTGTCAGAAGGGCTTAAAGGATTAGGGATTGTATTTAGGAGAATGATCTATTATTGTTTCCATATAGTCGGAAAGTATCCTATAGTAAGTGGGCGATTGAATATGGCTGCTAGATACGGAAATATGTTTAGAAACACCTGTTTGAGATGTATCAAAGGGAGATGATCTGGGCTAAGCCCTCGTGACTATTGTGTAGAGCATGCAAGACTTCTTCCGTGTTTATCTGGGCAAATGTGAATAATATTTGTTGAGCATTGGGCAATGGTCGCGATATGATGTTGAGTGTCGCTATATCACAAGACGGATGTATTTACAAAATGACCATTTAATACGGAGGATGTAAAGTGGGGTAAGGCAGATTGAGATAATTCGTTTGCAAGACCTAATTTCCGGTGACTAGACCATACTTGGCCTGGATTTGTTTGCTGATGTACTAGATCGTTTAGTTATAGATTTTTTGTTGTTCTTGTTCGAGAAGATGTACATTTCGCGTACGTTTTTCGCGGTCATATAATTTATCGCGTTCTCTTATTCTAGTTCGCAATTCAGGTGTAAGCCACGGTATGGAACGATGTACAATATGTCTCGTAACAAATAGTGTGTTAATAACAAAGCGGGCGAAATAAAACTCGACAATCCCCTTTCACAAAAATCCAATTTAATGTCTTCGAGAGGCAAGGACTCGTGAATATGAGCTGTCGAGAATCCCTCTGTTTTATACATTTATTTTTTGCTACCCATAGCAACAACAATATATGACCGTCACTCGCACGTGACTTATTTTCTACAATTAATTCCAATATATAATTTAAAATTCAAATATTTGTAAGTACCTCTTACTCAAAACCACGTGATTCGTGATTTCCTTTCGAACTCTAATCCCCGCTTCAATTCTGACTATTGGCACTCCCTGGCCCTTTAATGGCGAATGTACAGCGCCCAGAATTAGAGTTCTTCACGAGAATTGCCCCTGCATCATTTTCGGGACCGAGACCCCGCTTATCCATGTCGACAAGCACTCCCAGGCAAGTCGAAGGATATTAAGCGCACAGGAATCGGTCCACATGCGGTCCACGGCTTTTCATTGATATAAGTGAAAATAACCCATTTTCACGTCTCACTTGCTTATTCAGATTACACTAGTCCTTGTTATGGCTGCAGTCGACTTTTACAAGTACCCATTATAGTGCAATGACGTAGGAAAACTGCAGAAAACCTAGGCCCAGGTACACGCAAATTTACAAATTGAATAATCATTCAAACTCATCAAATCGTTTATGCTACATTTATTTGTCATCGTAACATAGTGCATAAGCGTTTTGATTTGGTTTCTACATTCGTATATGTAAGATTATTGTAAGATTGTTTGTAAGATGTTCAGAGTGTATTATTGTGGGCGTATTATATTCAGTTGTCGAGAGTAGAGGAAGATTGCGCTGGAGTAATTCTGAGAGATCGTTTTGCATTGCGGTGTAGTCGCATTTGGAAAATACACGGTATGTAATCGTCTGTGGATTATGGTTTAGATTAGTAAATTTATATTGGACGATGATAAGACTATGACCAGCAGCAAAGGGAGCAGTGGATTTAGAATAACTGATGATCTTATCACGTGAATCAGCAATCATGACATCTAAATGAGAATAGGAAAATCCTGAATGATGGGTATGTCCGAACGGTACGAAGAAAAGCGCGTAATCTTGAATAAATTCTTTAAGATAATTTGATTCGAAATTGTTATCCAATAAGTTGTAATTTAAATCGCCTGCAACAATGATATTTTTAAATCAAGAAACATTTAAATTTAACTTAGCTATGAATTCTGCAAGCAACTGTCCCTGTGGGCGCCGATAAATAACAATAAATAATAGATTATTCAAGGATGATATTATGTCGTGGAAAAGGTATTAAGGTGTGTTTATCTTATTATTCGACGAGTGTGTAAGTATGGTATAAGAAAGTGTTTTGTGGAGGTAGCATGCAACACCTTCTCCTTGGATATAACCCATCTGCGCTAAGCGCCCGATCATTGCGGACAAAATTATAGTTTTCGATAGCTACACACGATGAGTCGATGGGGGGCGTAAGCCATGTTTCCGTAATTGCCAATATGTGAGTTGAATCAAACAGCTGGTTTTCAACATCATGTACATGTGCACGTAGGGAATTAATGTTAATGCACGAGGTTTTAAGTGATGATGTTGGGTCTGATGACGATAATTTGATATGATGTACTTTGTTAATGCTGCTTGGTTGTGGCTGTCAAACGATGTTCTGTAGATCCTGTACCGTGGATATCAAAAGCTTGGGGATATTGCCATCTTTACGGACAAAAACATTGCCATTTCGCTCCCAGACACGCTTGTGTCCTGCATTTTTAGCCGCCAGTTTGTCTTTGCGTAATAATGTTTACTTTTTAATGTATCCTTACACTGCGATGTCGCCCGTCGACCCGATCTCAAGTTGGTAGCAGTGATTTTTCATTATTTTGGGAGTTTCGTTTTATTTAAGAAGTATCGAGTGACTCAGAGAAGAAGTCCCGATCGGCGGGAGAACGGTAACGTGCGTATATACTATGACGACTTTTCCCCGATCTGGTCGCACCGTCTGCGACACACCGTGCACCGTCCTTACCAAGGACTTTGGCGTCTCGACGACGCCGCGCCAGGTGCACGGGTCACTTCGGGATTGGCTAGCTCGGGGTACCCGTACCCGCACTCGTGACCGAGAGCAAGAGCTGCCCCAGAGGGGGTCACAGTCTTGCCTCCTGCCGCGCCTGAAATCGCGAAACACTCGCGATCACTTCGTTTACGGCGGAAGGATGGGCACACACAGTAATAAATATTCTCGTGAAATACTGGGCAGAATACACTTATGTAATTTATTATAAATTATACCTCAGGCCGAAGCCACTTACACTTCTGCTCCTAGTCGACAATAATTTGGACCTCGCAGGGACGCTCGCCTCGCTGGTCGTTCAATAGACCGGTATTCCACCGTTGGGCTCGATCCAGAAAACAAACTCCAAAACTCTCGATGCCGGAATTTCCGCGTCGGCTCACAAAACTTCTCCGTTAACGAGCTCCCTCTTTGCCCGAATACGACGCGCGGACTGCTGCGGATGACGTTCTAATCAAGACTGGCGAGCCGATGCGCTCGCCTCAACAATCTAACTCGCGAATGGCCTGATTGGCCACGCTCGATGCCGCGACGCGCTCCTCATTTGTCGCGACTTTCCGCGCGCGTCTTTCTCCCTGGAATCGGGGCTCTATCTCCGAATCACATTAACGATATACCATAGCACGATTCATAAATTTAAGGCATGTATAATGCCGTCTACTCGTGTTCGGGGCGGCTGCGACATCGCAGCGTAACTATACGTTACAATACCGCGATGCGGATCCCCAACCGGGCCGATGGCATGTGGCGGGGGAGCAATGCGCGCATTTCTGACCGGCAACCGCGAAGCGAGTGAACCGGGACAGTCACTTCTGCATGGGCTCTTAAACGAGAAGGAGAGTTACTTCTAGTCGGACTCTCTAGCGAGGAGAAGTTTTGTGTTGCGTAAATTAACTCCTCTTTGCCTATACGAATTCGATACGGCATTACGGTTACGGATAGGAATAAGATTACGGGATAGTATCCGTCGAAGATTTTTACAAGAGCTCATAATTACGAGGGCCGACGGAGATCATTCCGGCCGATCAGTAGTTTGGGAAATTTCGTGATTCCAGTGTCTGCGATTGCCGCTCAGCGAGATTAAATGTAAGTGGCCGCGGCCTCAAATAGAGTTTTTGGTTAGTTTTTCTTTATTAACATAAATTGTGTTTATTTCTCTTTTAATAGATTTTTTGCAGCAGTTTATTTTCTGTGTGTGTGCTCAACCCCAATCCCTCCGGCGTTATATGATGTGAACGTGTGTGTTTCACGATTTTCAGGCGCGGAAGGAGACGGAGTTGACCCTCTCTGGGGAAGCTCTTGCTCTCTTACTAGTGCGGGTATCCCGAGCAAGTCGGGCTCGGGACGATTTTTACGGGTCGGCGTAATCCAGAAGCGGCCCATCACCTGGCGCCGCGTCGTCAGGACGCAAATTCCTCATAAAGGACGGTGACTGACCCTCAGAGTCAGGAAAAAGCGTCATAGTGGAGGAAGTCAGGAACTCGTATACATAAATTGATTTAGTTGAACTATTATCATTAGACAATTCCGGCAGTAGGTCTTGAACTGTTATTCTACCATGCTTTCGTTTTGTATCGACTATATGATTGCGAACTTCCACAGATTTCAAGCGGACTTTGATTGCAAAATATTGGGAGGATGATGTAAAGTTGATAACGTTGGCGGTTGAAGCATTTTGGCGTTTATATTCAATTTTATGCATACTTAGGACATCGTTGTAAAGGCCTGGTAGTTGTTATTGATTTAAAACTCGCAACACAATGTCCTTGTGCTACAAGGTGCATTTAATAGGTATTCATTTAAGAGGTTCTTAAGAGAAGTTAAAGGGTTGCAATATCAGCTGATGAGTTTCGCAAAATGACAGGTCTCGATTTGTCTGTAACCGTGGCATGTGTGTGTGCGATGAGTCACGTGGTTCGACGGGCCTGCGTAGAGTTGTTCAAAATTGCCGTTGACAATATATCCACTAAGTTGATGGTTTATTAAATAAGATTTTCATCCACAAAATAGACCAGAAAGTCAAATTCCCGCTGGTAAACTGCAGTGGTGAGTTGGTCCAATCTAGTTGCGCCTTATAGAAAAATTGTTTACACCAACGAGTAGAATTTGCTGTTAGAAAAGAGATGTAATTGAGGAGCGATATAAATAATACGTCAGCAATACTCACCGGCCGGCTGGAGAGAGAGATTTGATTGATTGATTGATTGAAGACAATTTATTATTGTCCTGGCCACCTAGGGCCGTGGACAAATTCCAACTAATGCTGCCGTTACATTTCTCGGTCAGAACCGCAAGATACATAGAGTTAATTATAAAACTAGAACTAATACTAACTCTTTGCCGGTAGCATAGCGAGTACATTACATTTTTAATCGCGCTTAACCTAACTCTAAGCCTAACCTATCCAAACCTAATATACAGTTGGGTAACATACTAAAATTATAAGGACAACGCCTACTAATAAGTAAAGAATGACATTATTGGCATAGGGATACTTGTATTACTTAGATCAGTTACGATCTGCTTTGAATATTGTCCCAAAAAGTTCCGTGCGAAATGATGCTGCAGATGGTAGGCCTTGCACATGTTGTGATACTGAGTTCCAGAACTGAATGGCAGTGATCCATAATGAGCGTGCGTAGATGTTAGTGCGAGGGGTGGGAAGCATAAAATGAGAAGATTGATTATAAAAAGATGTGAGATAGGGTGCAATAATGGCGAAGTGTTGCTTTAGGTGAACAAGGGAAAGATGGTCAGGACTTAACCCAAGAGATTTTGTTAGGATTGAGTTTGACTACTGAGCACTTCAGGTGGCTAATAGTTGAAAAGGAGAATGACGGGTGCATGGTAGGTAGAGGTCGTGATGATATGCAGTTAAATGTTTCTAGGTCACAGGGTGGATGAGTTGAAGCTGTTAATGCGAAGTGCTGGTTTAAAATTGGTGATGAAAAATGATGAAGAGCTGATTGGGAACAGTCATTTGCAAGACCTAACCTCCGCAAGCATGACCAGAGTTTGGTAGGCGTTGACTGGTAGAGAACTTGATCATTTAGGTAGCGATTTTTAGCTGCCTTAATTGTACTTTTAATTTCACGGCGCAGATCTTTATAGCGTTGCAAAAGATGCGAATCTCGCATGCGTTTGGCGCGGGTAAATAATTTGTCGCGTTCCTTAATTTTAGAGCGTACGTCGCAGTCGGTAATAATCACGTCTAACTGTGAAGATGTATCAGTGTAATGCGTAGGACCAAAGAGCACGGAATACAATGAGTAATCGCTGATAATGTTTTTTAAGTAATTCGATTCAAAGTTATTAACCAAAAGATTACAGTTTAAGTACCCCGCGATAATTATATTCGTAAATGCAGACATATACAAGTTTAGTTTAAGAAGAAATTCTGAAAGCATTTGACCTTCTGGTCGCCGATATATAATAATTAGTAGAAGATTATACGCGAGGAGGATTTAACATCAAGAAAAAGATATTCTGGTGTATTTATATCTAAATTTGTCGATACTTCTACAGTAGTATAAGAAAGAGATTTTTGAAGGT
>JAPYZR010011747.1:0-10579 GCA_030522945.1 Trichopria nigra
GAGAAAATAATTTATTTCGGATAATTCTCGGTTAATTTTGAACCAATTTCATCGATATTTTTTTAAGGATTGTATATATTATGTAGAATCACCCTTCCAGAGCCCAAATTATGAAAAAACTTTTCAATCTTTCTTTATTTATATTTTTATTGTTGAACAGTTACCGACCGAGTTTTTCAACAATAAAAGTTTAAATAAAAAGTGATTGAAACATTTTTTCAAAATTTGGGCTTTGGTAGGGTGATTCTACATAATATATACAATCCTTTAAAAAATATCGATGAAATCGGTTCAAAATTAAACGAGAATTATCCGAAATACATTTTTTTTTTTTTTGCTATGAGAAGAGAAAATAATTTATTTCGGATAATTCTCGTTTAATTTGGAATTAATGTCACCGATATTTTGTTAGGGATTGTATATGGTGTGTAGAATCACCCTTCCAAAGCCCGAATTTTGAAAAAATGTTTCAATCCTTTTTTATTCATACTTTTCCTGTTTTGAAGTTAGGTCGGTAACTGCTCTATACTTTAGAACCACCTTAAAATATAGAATTTTCAGTGATTTCAAACTCATAAAATTTTATAAACTTTAACAGGATAATCCCGCAACATTTCTTAATCGATTATTCTGAATTTTTTTGGCGTTCTTAAAGACACAATAAATGGAGTCACAGAATTCTAATGCGGCATTCGGGAGTTCGAGTTTCTCGCCATATTCGAAATCTGATTATAGGCACAGATTCAAATTACCGGGGCTGAAATTACTGCGGCTAACTAATATATGTATATATATAAACGAAGTATAATTATATCACGAAAAAGGCTGAAATACAATTCCACTACATCCGGTTGTTTACGTCCGTTCTGTAAACAGATGAAACAGATCCAGGACTTATTGACGGTAGTAAATCAGTACGGTTCGAACGACCGTTGGAAATATATCAAAATATGCACATATACATGTATATATTTATATATCTGATAAGACCAAATTGAAATTTAAGCGAGTTTAAAAATAATTAAAAATTTACTCAAGAATCGTTATAAAAGTGTTGGATATAATTAATGTTGTTCTGTGCGATAAATGCAATTTATTTTCATACAAAAGTCTTCAGCGTCGTGTTACGAATATAGAGAACGTACATATGACAATAAACACAAAGAAGAATATATATAATTTTAACAAAGTAAGTATATATTATATATTATAAGTCAATAATGCACTGTCCGATGTACGACGACTTTATGTATACATATATACTCTTTAATTTAACAAAAAGTATTATTATCAATCAATTATATTTTTCTTGATTCAGCATTGTATATTGACGTCAAGGGGAACCCTCTTAAGTTGGTTCTAAAGTAGAGCAGTTACCGACCTAACTTCAAAACAGGAAAAGTATGAATAAAAAAGGATTGAAACATTTTTTCAAAATTCGGGCTATGGAGGGGCGATTCTATACATCATATGCAATCCCCCACAAAATATCTATGAAATTGGTTCAAAATTAAAAGAGGAAAATCCGAAATAAATTATTTTCTCTTCTCATATAGCAAAAAAAAAAATTCATTTCGGATAATTCTCGTTTAATTTTGAACCAATTTCATCGATATTTTTTGGAGGTTTGTATGTTATGTAAAATCACCCTTCCAGTGCCCAAATTTTGAAAAAAAAAAAGTTTCAATTATTTATACTTTCATTTTGATAACCGAGGTTTTCATACAAGAAGTTTTCCTTGTTCCTAGAATAACTTTTTGCATAATATTACATAAATACACATAATACATGTAAATTTAAAAACTCGTATTTCTATTTGCATATATAGCTTATCTTTTAAATTTTCCACTTGTAAACAAACGTAATAACAACATATGTCCTAAATATTATATTCTTTGTTTTCAAAATATTAAAACTTTCAATATACACAGGCATTATATACTCGAACTAATTAGTTGAAAAGTTATTTAATTCTAACTTTAATTACTTTTTTGCATAACATTTTAATTTGTAACTGGACTAAATTTATAAGTTAGTAACCTTTAACATAATCTTTATATTTAATCTTTATTTAGTTTTTGTTTTGATTTCTTAACTTTATATATATATATACATATATGCAATAAAAGATAAAATCATATATGCATGGTTTACGAAAAAAGATGGAGTTTAAAAATAAAATGTATGTTATAATCATTAAGCTGAATTTACTAAATATTGGATAGATGTCATTAAATGTATATGTGCTCCACTATAATTTAAAAATATAAAAAATATATAGAACAGAAACTGCCATTTTATCTGCTTGGCTTTGATGGTCTGGAAATCCTGGAAATGAGATTCGTTTTATTATTTTATGGACTTATAATTTGTTGCCTATATGCATACCTATTGTGATGAACTTCTGGTTTTACTTCGTTCGATGTTTTCACCCATACACTTATTTATCTACAGTACATATGATTAATTTCATTCCCATCTTAGACATATACGTTGTTACAATATCATATAATGTTTATCTGGCTAATCCTCCTATTGTATTGACAATTTTTATTATGATAACTATACAAATTAATTGTTTGCACCAAATATATTGTTGACTTGAGGGATATTTGGCAGTGTAAATACCAGCAATCTAATATTTAATGTAATTTACTGAATTTTTACTTTCAGTGATATTATATTGCTATTAAGTTGATGCACTTAATCTCATTACCCTTTCATTTATTCCAGGATTTTTCGTTCGTAGCAAGGAAATTAAAATTATGAAAATGTGAGTACAATTAATTTACCTTGGTGTATTTGCATCTTCAATAAATACCTCACTTAACAGACCTGTACTTTTCGTGTAGTGCCAACTGATATTTCGTACTTTCAGTTGATGGTCCGTGGACTGCGTCGAAAATGAAGTATATTTTAGTAACTGGAGGCGTCATCAGTGGTTTGGGAAAAGGAGTGATCGTATGTTCCTTGGGCACATTGTTGCAAAACTGTGGCATACCGATTACGTGCATAAAAGTCGATCCCTACATCAATATAGACGCAGGTATGTTTTCCCCGCTCGAGCATGGTGAAGTCTTCGTGCTGGATGACGGAAGCGAGGTCGACCTCGACATGGGGAATTACGAAAGGTTCCTGGACGTCACTCTAAGCGGAGACAATAACATAACCACCGGTAAGGTCTTTCAACGCGTCATTGAAATGGAGAGAGAAGGCAAGTATCTCGGGAAGACTGTGCAAGTCGTACCACACGTGACGAATATCGTCAAAGATTGGATAAAGCGAACCGCCAAAAAGTCGGTCACGAAAAACGGCCTGGCACCGAAGGTTTGCATCATCGAACTCGGAGGGACGATCGACGATATCGAGTGTTTGCCTTTCGTCGAGGCGTTCAGGCAATTTCAATTCGAAGAAGGCAATGATAACTTTTGTTGCGCCCACGTGGTACTTGTACCCAACACCACTTGCGAATTCAAAACCAAACCCACGCAAACGAGCGTCAAGACGCTTAGGAGTATGGGTCTGTCCCCGGATATCATATTTTGCAGATCCGAGATTCCACTCGCCCAAGGCATTATGGACAAGATTAAAAATTTCTGTCAAGTCGAATCGTGTAGTATCGTCAATGTCCCAGATTTATCGGACATCCTCAAGGTACCAGCCTGGATAGAAAGTCAACGAGTTGTGCAAGCTCTCTCGGAAAAATTCCAGCTGCCGTTGGGTCCGCCATTGCCGGGCTTCTCCCTGGACAGGTGGGAAGGCCTGATAGGCACGAACAACAATATTCTAACGACAATCGTGACCATTTCCTTGGTCGGTAAATATACGATTCTAAAAGATGCATATTTGTCGGTGGCCATAGCTTTGCAGTACGCGTGCTTAAAATTCGGGTTCAAATTGAATCTGCAATACATCGAATCGGCCAATTTAGAAATTGCCACCAAAGAGCGCGATCCTAAGGTCTACGATGGATCTTGGCAGATGCTACGTGAAAGTGACGGAGTCGTCGTTCCCGGTGGATTCGATAAAAGGGGCCTCGAGGGCATAATCGAGGCCTGCTTTTGGTGTCGGACCAACGACGTGCCGTTCCTGGGGATCTGCCTTGGATTTCAAATGGCCGTCGTCGAGTTCGCCAGGAACGTTCTGAATCTCCCGGATGCGAACAGCACCGAAGTTGACCCCAACACGACATGTCCGATCATCGTGGAGATGCCCGAATTCAATCAGTCCGTGATGGGTGGCACCATGCGCCTAGGCAAGAAGAAGACGATATTCAGGACTGACTGCAAGTCAACGATTCGAGCTCTTTATGACTTTAAAGTCGAAATCGAAGAAAGGCACAGGCATCGGTACGAAGTCAACACGACGTACATCGACCAACTCGAGCAGGCGGGTCTGATGTTCGTGGGTCGGGACGAGGAATTCGAAAGGATGGAAATCTTCGAATTGAAAGGACTCAAGTACTACGTGGCGACGCAATTTCATCCCGAGTTCTTGTCCAGGCCCTTCGAACCTTCTCCGCCGTACGTAGGGTTGATAGCAGCGAGTGCCGGTATTCTGAAAATGTGGCTGCAATAATGACGAGGTACCTCAAAGACCTCGAAGACGGACAAAGTGTTCTGGTGAAGGAAGTACAGTGAAGGTTAAGAGTCCAATTAACGTCCATTAATAGGTTTGTAAACCAGGATTTTTAACAAGATGAAGTGATCGTTAGAATCGCGCGTCATTTTTATACTACTGTCGGAAAGCCACCACCGTTGAAGCGGCCGATCTATATAAGTTACCCGTTAAGTACCGTTTTAAAATATGTTATTTTATAGCGTTCCTTTGTGCGTTTACAAAGAACTCGATGTGATAGCGCTCGTGGACGACCAACGACGTCCTTTCAGGAATTTCCAGCAGTGTTTTAGAAAATGATGGATTAATCGCGCCGGCGTTATTATATTATTACACTTTTTGTTTTTGTAATACATACCAAAAAGAGTTGCTCATTATTATACAAAAGCCGTAGAACTTAATTCCAATCTGTTTAAAAGGACAGTTTACTTAATTAAAATATAATAAAAGTATTTGAATATTCGAAAGTTTGCCCGCTGGATCATATGAATATTCTGAATCGAACTGAAGTGCAATTTTAAATTGTTACGTCGTTTTCGTGTTTGCGCCTACGTATATGCGCAAAAAAGAAAAACAAATTGTATGTAGTTTATAGGAATGAGCGATGGATAAAATTAAAAAAGATCACATGTATTTTAATCGCAATGTGTACAAAATACTGTAAGTTTCGCGAATATTCGCTCGTACAAAACGAAAGTTTATTATATAATGTATTTTTTATGTCCTATATGATAATATACAATATTGCGTATGATTGTGGAATGTCATTGGTGTATTTCAGCGATTCCAAAGTTAATGCTACGAGACGATAGCGTCGCCGGTAAACTCGGAAACGTCGTATCGCTTCCTGCAGACGGTGTCTTTCAAGAACGAGCCGACTGCAGGATTCTCCAGCATTTCTTCGACCAAACTCTTAAAACCGAGTTGACTAGCCAAGACGTACTTAGTTTCGCAATTGAGCTTCGAGACTAACAGCTTCATATTTTCCATCATGGTTTTCGTGAGATTTTTTTCCAACTTGTACCTGCGAAATCGTATATACATGTGTTGTATACTCTGCATTTGTTCAGTCGATATTTTACGCCACTATAGTCATAAAAAATCGCCACGTGCCTTCTAAATTACATTCTAAGCAAGTTTTCAACAGTTGACATGGTTCATTAATTAGTAATATATAATAATAAATATGAGAGGATGATGCTGAAGTCGGATAAAAAATTGGTATTCAACAAAAATTATCAAAACGAAATAAATATAAATGAATTAAAATTATGATTGAATCGGCAAAAATATAATAATATTATTAATGCAATCAATGTTTTTTTGGCCTTAAAGACTGGTTTAGACTTGACTTGCGCAATTCCCTATGATTATATATATTTTACTGCTTTTTCGCAGGCGACGTAAAATATGAGAAACATTAACCCATTAAGTCCCAAAAATGCAAAATTTGTATCTTACGTTTGAGCTCAGGATTCTGAGGAAACTTTGTGAAAAAGTAAGAAAATCTTTTGGAAAATACCCAACCCTACTATTTTCGGGTACGCTCTTCACGATAGAATGGTTTAAAAATTTCAAAAAAATACGATTTTTTTTTGAAAAATGTTTAATCAATCAAAAATTTGAGTGGGAAGTAATTAATTTTTTTACTGTCGCAAATATGCACAAATATGCACAAAATATCTAAACTTTCCAACAAGCTTTGGCTTTTTATCGTACGATTTTTTTTAACAAAATGGCGGCCAAAAAACGAAAGCGAAAAAATCAAACTTTCATTTTACTACTGTTTTTGACGTTTTTTTTTTATTAGAATCGTGTAAATTATTCAATTATTTCAGTAAAAATGTACTTAAATATAATATTTTTTTTTTTTTAATAACTATAAAAAGGGTTAAATATGAAAAATAATGTTTTTAAGGTTTTAAAAAGTCTTTTTTTACGGTTTCTCTTACGGCTGACGCCTTAGTGCGACAAAAACTGTTGATGAAATATGAACAAGAACAACCAAAAAACGTAAAGAAAAGTTCATAAAACGAAATATAACCGAGTTCATAACGAAAATGGTAAAAATTGATGAAAATTGAATAACGCGATATAAGACATGACAAAGGTTGACAAATGCAATATGAAACAACAAAAACTGTTAGTGGAAGATGAAAAGTGATATAATTTAGCAACTAAACTTGTATATAAACTAGGAAAGTCGACAATATTTGCAAAACAATGACTAACAGACAAAAACAATATAGAAATAGTAAAAAAATTGGCAAAAGCCAGAAAAAAGCGACACAAATTGGTGATCATGAATAATTATCACAAAAAATATTAAGGTTGACCGATATTCACGACAAAGATTGATGAAGATTGGTATAGCGCTTGGGATAATTCTGAAAATCCACACAATTGTTAGAAACGATAAAGCAGGCGAAAGTAATTAAACAATTGGCATGAATAAATAAAAATGCTTGAAAAATTGAAATAAATGAAAATGAATATATATAAGGTGTCCCAAAAGTATGGACACACCTGAAAATCTAGAAAAATAAGGGCACTAAAAAAAGACTTCACATCTAAAAAGTTTTGGGAAATCAAAACGGTGATCTGACGGAGACCTCGAATTTGACATTGAGAGTGACCTTCAAGGTCATTTGAAGGTCTGCATGATGTTTCTAGATAGGAACCCCTATTTTTGACATCGGATTCCGAAAGAGCGTTAAATTTTACGCCCGAAACTATAGTTTTTACTTTGTAAGAATATCACCTTCAGAAGGTTAAATAAAGGTCAAATGTTAAAAAATCGCCCACATAGAAGAAAATAGTCCAAAAGCTCTTTTCATTGAACTTTTCAGGATTTACAGGTAAATAAATGTAAGGGCAGAATCTTGACCTCGAGGTTAATTTTCAGGGTTATCTGAAGGTTAGAGTAATTTTTTTTAAGGAAAACGCCTGTTTTTACCTATTTTTACCTTTACTTGAGCTTCTGAAGGTCACATTCTTACGAACTAAAAACTGTATCGTTTCGGACGTAAAATTTTACGCTCTTTCAGAATCCGATTTCAAAAATAGGGGATTTAGAAAAATCACGTATTGATTGTATGTAAAGTTTCTTTCTAGATTTGTTCTTCATTTCGTTCTTCATCTGAGTTATTTTCCGACATATTCAGGTATGGCCATACTTTTGGGACACCCTGTATATACTGTAATTTTAAAAATATATAAACATGCTAAACACAAATTTTAAAAATCTGAAGGAAAAATCATTAAACCGAGAAAATAATCGACCAATTTCAAGATCCCTAAAATTAACGTATAGAATTTGTCGATAATCGTTTAATATATCAATAGAAAATTTCTCACAAATGAATAGAAAAACGAATAAAGTGCAAGCATAGAAGGAAGCAAACATTAAAAATATACATTAAAAATAAACAGAAACAAATTTTTATTCACAGCTCAATTTTATTTTTTATTCGATGAACACGTGTAAAGAATTGCTACAATATAAAATGTACAGTCATGTATATATTTAACAATCTGTTTACAAAAAAAAAAGAAAATTTTTAAATATCAACAACATATACAAGGTATATACTTGAAATATAAAATAAAGTATACGAGAAAAATATGTACACAAATCTTTTGACGACATTCTAAATTTCACAAATCATGCAAAGAGAATGTATAAATATCCGAAAAGAACGTAAAGTGCACAACTTACCGCTTTGAGCAGTCGATTACAATCGAAGGCGTTAATTTTTTAGTCATCAAAAAGTCCTTCAAGTACTTCTTATCATCCCTAACCAGACAATGATTGTAGATCGCACTGGCCCAGTCGACGTGGTGATCGTATGCCCGTGCGACTATCAAGGCTTGCGAAAAATTAAGATGATGACATATCGTTTTGTTGATCTCGTCGTTGCTTAAATTCAGCACACAATGGAAGTGTTGATTTCGTGCAGTCGGGCCGAGTATCGCTATTTGTAACGCCAACAGTTGGGCCTGATGCGAGCATCGGTTCGCTAAATTCAGTTTATTGTCCTACAAATTAATTGAAACGTTGCATTTTTTTTATCTAATATTTTAGTATTTAAATTTCATGAGAAAAATTAAAAAAAAAAAAAATTCCAAAATGGCGGACATAAAATAATGATAAAGTTGAATTTTCATTCGTATACGTGCGTGCAAAATCACAAAAACTTCAAGTGAATCCGATTAATTTTTAATAATGTCGTCAGCCATTTTGAATTAAATAAAAAATGTTTTGTCTTTTAATCATGCATAAAACTTTTTTATTTGAAAATTGAATAAATGTTGTCATGCATCATTGGAAAGAGCGATTCGTGTACAATAAAAAATAGCCATTGCAGGCATTTTCTCCTGGAGTTTAAAATTAAAAAATTCAAACTTATCTTCAAGTTGCCGTTTATAAAAAAAAAAAAAAACACTGAATATTAAAGGCAGGCACTAATAGATTGTAAATTACTACCTGAAGATAATACTGCGTCGCATGGGTAAAATTGGCAACCGCCAATTGTAATCGTTTTTCCGTCATTTCATTTCGCGTGAGCTTGACGTCGACACCGGTAGAATACAAAAGTCGGCCACATTCTTTCTTCGCTTCATTAACCAAGTCCCTGACTATGTCCTTAGCTTCTGTCTCCCACATCACGGCGATTTCGTAATGTAGCCGAAAGTGCAGAGCCACCAGATTGAACAAGTCCTTATTCTCCGGACAATGCCGCTTCAGAAAGTCTAAAAGAGCCATACGGAGACCCGGCACCTGAAGTGAATTGCAATCGACATTGATAATATCGCGAAAACGGAATGAACTTCATATTCCGCGGTAATTTTTTTTTTTTTTTTTTAATATTGAATAATTTGTTGTGATTCACCTTATCCAAACCAGCCCCTAGTAAAAATTCGAATTGATCGTTTTCTTTCAGCATTTGAAACACGTAACTCATCTCCGTAAATCGACCGACGCCAGTTACAAGTCTGACCAGTAAGCTCCAGAGTTTCAAGTGCTGGAGGGAATTCGCCAGTTGCTGACACCTTCGAAGGACTGACGCGATGCCCTCCATGTTGCAAGAAGCGGTGAAGCAATCGTGAGATCTGATCAAAAGCTCGACGATAATCTTCAAAGTCAGCACTGAAATTACCCGCGATTGAAACGTTTAAAACGTCTATGATAAATCCGGATTGAAAACGAAATATTGTTTTCGAAATATCATATGATAATTAATATTTTTACTAGAAAGGTCATCAAAAAACGTACAAAATTTGTTAAGCCTACATTCAAAATAAGAACTTTTGAGCTTACAGTTTCTTCTCTCCCCAGAAGAAGAGCCGAGAAGTGTACTCGCCATGTCGAGCAGCTTTAATCCTATGAGAGAGGGATCTTTGCAAAGATCGATTATGGATTGGAGATTCATATCCATCGGGTAATCACAACTTGTCGTTGCGCTGTCTACTCTATCTGAAAAGGTCATTTATAGTTTTGCATATCGTCCAAGTACCATTAATAATTAATTAATTACATACGCAAATAACAGATAGTTCAAAATTGAAGACACCTCGTTAACGCTGATCATGAATTTGATGTCAAATTTCTGAAATTCAGAAATGGCTGATCCAATATATATAATGGACGAATATTTCTAAAATAGTTTAATTTTTATAAAATATTTTTAAAATATTTAATTCATAACGTGAATAATTATAAACAACGAAGACTCATATCTAACAATTTCCTTAAAAAGTGGGTCAGCTGAGTCTTGAGTAAACCACGTGTTGATTGTACGAACGCTCGTTAACAGATATAAGCGTGGTGGGGCGGACCGTTCTATGCGTACGAGTACCCTAGGTCTGCCTCAAGATGGCAACTAGTCAAAAACACATTAAAATGCCTTTCTCGAAACAAAAGTAGCGTTCGGTTTTGGCTATAAGGCGTAGCGGGAGCCCG
>JAPYZR010011751.1:0-11602 GCA_030522945.1 Trichopria nigra
CCTGAATTATTATAAAGTATTCATTTCCAGTTTCGGAAATGTTAAGAAACTGTTCGGGAGGTTTTATAGAAAATGTTTTAATATCCCCTGAATTTTGCTTGTATCCTCAGTTTCGGAACAAATTCAAGAATTCTTCTTGAATAAAGTTTTTCCGTGTGATAATCAAGCACTTCTTGTTCAAATAAAAATGCCTTGAGTTTAGTTTTGAATATTTCAAATGAGACCGAATCTTTTATCTCAGCCGGTAAAGAATTCCATAAGTATTTAGTATCAATATGAAAAGATCGCCTAAGCGTCTCCGTGGAAAAGCGTGGTATAGCTAGGTCTTGTGTAGCTCCTCTTACTGGTCTAGAAGCGACAAATCGTGTAAACAGGCGTGCTAAATAATTCGGCCTACCAGATCGAAGTATTCGGTACAGTAAGGAAGCAGCAAAGTATTTCCGGCGATTAATCACCGACATCCATCCATGTCGATGACGATAAGGCGTAGACCATAAATATATCGGACCCCTGCATTAATTAATCGTTGCAGTTTTAGATATTGTTCTGCGGATAAATCACCATATACAAGACAACAATAATCCAGGTGCGGAAGGATCAATGACCGAACGAGGTTTATACGGAGTTGCAGGGTGGTACTTCTTCGAAAAAACCTTAGACGATATAGAATCGAGTTAACAGTGCTGGCTACATAGGAAATATGTTGTTTCCAGCTAAGTTTATTGTCGATGATGACACCCAAATTGCGTGCAGAAGTTATGGGATACGCGTACCAAGATGATCAATGGGGGATACTGTTTCCAGATCAATTGCATTGATAAATCGCCTATTGCCCACTATCATCGCCTTAGTTTTTAGGAGAAAAGTAAAGGGCCTAGTACAGATCTCTGTGGGATGCCTACTGATGTTCTTCTCCACCTGGAAAGCGTATCGTCTGCCCTTAGTACCGCCTGTTGCCGACCGTCGAGATATGATGCAATCCATCTCAAAGTTATTGATGAAGGCGACTTAATTAATAGAGAGAGAGAGAGAGAGAGAGAGATCCATTCGAACGCTTATTGAGGTGGCTTTAAACAGTTACCGACGTAACCTCGCAATAATACAAATGTAACTTAAAATTGATTGAAATATATATATTATTTGTTATTATATATCGTCTGTATGAAATGGTGCACTCACACAGTCATTCATATTTGCCATTATATACATTACATATAGGTTTGGTAATATCCCATGACTTGTAAAGCATGTATATATGATACAAAGTTATTAGTTTACTCACAAGCATCCGGGTGGATTCTTGAGTCTTGACCCGCGTAAGTAGATTTTATCGGCATATGAAATATACGCACACGTGAGGCTCTGAAGTGAATATGATCATAGCCATGTGAAGGCTGATAAGGACAAAAGTCTTTAGAGGATCAACGTTCTGGGGAATACCACAATGGACTTGATCCCACGATACGGCGCGACTTCATCTCAAAATAACGAACAGTAATACGTGCCGCGGTCAAATATCATCCGTTCACCCTGCTATACGTATATACCTTATGTCCTGTCGCTCTAGTCTGAAGTGGTGGATTTTCATCAGATATTATGCTTAAAAGAACGTTAGTCTTTCCGTTATACGTCTAAAGAAAGAATAAATATTTTCATTTTTATTTATTCGCATTTACACTATAAAAAGAAATACTTAAATTCAGATAAGAAATGCGACTCAAATCATGAATTAAGCAAGAAAATTTACTGCAAATATAAAGTATAAAGTAAACGCTCTCGGAGACGAGGAAAGCTTATACACTATATACATTTTTCAAAAAAGTGGAATTTACATTCAGTAATTTTATTCTTGTTACAGTATCAATTCTCCCATTCATTTTAAATAATAGTAGTTTTAAATAATAATACTTGAACGTTTCTCGTTTAATTCACAGCGTGATAATTATTTACAAATGATGGAGTGAGAAGAATGAGTTCACATGAACATCGGAAGACATTGCCGCAAGCAAGCGGATTTCGGAAGGGTTATAACTATGGAGACAGAGCTAGCTCGCCTTTTCTTTTTATATTTTCTCACAGCGCATATAATATTGACAGATGATTCGCGACTGAGAAGAGCCTGGAAGGGCCGCCAAGGGTTAAATGCAACTATAGGCTTAACCAGTCGAATTTATCATGACTGTCTTTAGTTCTCGGCACAGCGTGACGCCACAGCGTCACACATCGGTTGAAGCAATCGCTGATCCGTCATAGAAAATTTACATAGGCCGATCAATCAGCGACACGAGGAGTTATAATCTCATCTCACCTTTTTTTCATTAATTTTCAGATTTTCAGACGTGCGCGGTTTTTTTTTTTAATCTTATGCGCGGTGCAGAAATATGAAAAACGAATCATTACTTATAAAAAACATTCAAATTTTTTAAACTGTCAGATTTTACATTCTAAGTGACACGTACATTACTGGTAATATCTGTGATTTAATATTCTCATTTATTTTAAATAATGTAAAAATTTTATATAATTATGTATATTTATGTATGCATAAATATGTATTTATTATGTATGAGGCGCAACCCTCCTCCCCCAGAAGTCATTGCGCATTTTTGGCATTGATTGGCAGGAGGGTTTTTATTACGCGTCCTTTTCTCGTCGGCTTCTGATGGGAAAATGAACAATTCCCCTAAAGGAATCCGAACCAAATTCTGATCAGATGCTGTCTTAGATAAGCTGATATTTATTTGTGCAAATAAAATATATTACTTTTTGTGCATATTGATTTTTTTTTTATTCATTTTGATAACAACCATTCCAGCCTAGATGGAAATTCATATACTTTTAGGAAAACTTTCTATTTACGTAGTATATGCCCGATCTTGAACTATAAGCACACACAGAAACAAACTTCGCCTGACGCAAGTTTGCGAATTCCATTGAAAGTCGTAGTCAAGTTTATTCCATTTGTAGAAACGTTTTTCTAGTCTTTCTTTGTCCGACGTCCGTGTATTGTCTCATGCGATGCCAATCCCTTTTGGCCATATTCTATAAATATTTACACGATTTCGTTGATTCATTCATACCGCGTGTGAAGTCGACTGGATACGCGTGTGAAAGAAAACACCGACGTTGTTGATAGGCGCTGACGTGGGTGCGAACGTTTACACGCGTTCGCTTATATGCGCTTACATTACTCGCGCCTATGTGCATGACGAGAATGAAGCCCCACGCGACGGGAAGTAGCGTCTGAGTTGACAAAACGCTTCAATGCTTTTGATATACATGCTGCCGACATATGCTACAGCTTGAAGGACGCGATCGAAGCGTCGAAAGAGCTCGGATTTCTCGTTGCATTCCTGTCCATCGGAATCGACGATCAAACAGTTCCTTCAGAGAAAAGACTGGTTGTACTTGGAAATCATGACGAAAATATGCACGTTAATCTTTATTCAATAAGTCCGAGTTAATCGGCCGCAGTTCCAATTGGCCAAAATTATACATAACGTTGTTATACGATTGATTTTTTATAATTTCAGGATCAGTCGTTTTCCAAACTGGATCAGTCTGTAAAATAGCTACAGCTGTAGACGTACAACAACGACAACAATAATACTAATACTAATAATAATAATAATAATAATAATAATAATAATAATAATAATAATAATATTGTTGAGACAAACAGATTTCACAAAAATGGGATTAGTATCGTCTTACAAGATTCCGCAATAAAAACAGTCCTAATTACGAGATGTATAAATAAATCTTTAATTACGAGATGTAAGTTTGAAAGTACATATATACGGGGGGGGGGGGGGGGTAATTAAAAATGATAAAATTCTGAATAACTTATCGAAATACCACCCACTCGTACATAAATGTATACTTTACAACCTTGTTAAGTATTAATATTTTGCATATAATGTAATGCAATCCTAGTTCGCCTTTATTTGTGGCTTAAAATAATAATAATAATAATAATAATGACATTCCGATTATATATTTTACAAATCCAATTTATAACACCACATCAAAGATAAAGATTTTTCACATAATTTAATGTTATTTAAACTGAATATGAGAAAAACCACGTAAAAAAAATGTTGAAATCGATTTTGAAATAAAATAAAAGGAATTCGTTATGATATTTGTGCCTGATATATAATCTGATGGTTATAAGGAGAAATTTGCTACAGTCGGAAAGTAGGGGAGTACCCCTGCTCGGGGAAGAAGGTAATTGATTAACTTTGCTTAAGCAGGAACGTACAAAAGCCATGTTTTAAGGCGTCGAATGACGCCTTCGTAACCTTTTACATGCCGGAATTCGACTACGTGAGCAATAACCACAACCTAGACTTAATGTGGATCAGTTTTGTTTTTGACGTATAGGCAAAATCTTTTATACACTGTTGAATATGACAATGCAAATTAAGGGTAATAGGAGTAAGGTGTGACAGCTTTACACCGTGGGTGCTAATTTCATACTATCGAAACCGAAGTTGGTACAAGATTTCTTCAATGAATTACGAAGCCCTTAGTTTTATTTATTTATTTATTTTTTTATTTAATTTAATTTATTTTCTTTTATTACATTATAATTTTTTAAATTCTATTTTCTAATAAATGAACTACTGACAGCATCAGTTGAGAAGAATTCAGCCTCGGAATTTATGATGGTGAACGCAGAACTTATTTGTACTTAATTCGAATTGCATTCCCTAAAAACTCCGATTTTATGCAAAGTGCGCATATTTCACGGATAACAATGTGTCGCCAATGGTGATAATCCAAGTGCGTGACGCATCTCGGCGTCGGTTTTGCAACGTTCGCGCGATTTTTCATCGTCGAGATTTCAAACCCGAAAGCCATCGGAGACCGTTGCTCAGTAGGGGGTATCGCCGAACACACTGACCCCTTCGGTCATAGTTAATCCGACGGCAGTTTGAGGAACTTGAAACCAGTAAATTACATTTTTTACTCATACGAAAAGTGTTCTCTGCACCAATAAACGCAGCCGTATCAATGACCTCGTCTTACTCCGATGACGTATAAGGTAACTCGAATTCCGGTTGAAATGAAGCTAAAACAGGTCTCCCATTTTCTATACTGAGGTTCTATTGCATTAATAATTCCGACATTGATACGATTTATTAAGGCACGAGATGTACGTATGTGAATGTATCACGCTGTTTATCGAATTTATCAGAGAAAACGCCATCGCATAGTCACGATAATTTAAATTCTATATAGTTCATTGACAAGATAATTGTCACAGTCTCACTGGTGCAATATCTACGTGCTATATAGACTGTGTGCATACTAACACAAACTTACGGAAGTGATGTTGTAAGTTCTCGGGTGGTATTTTATGTATACCCTCACAGGAAAAAAATATGTTCGGTGTCCGAAATGACACGCAATTGGGTGTAAACCCCAATTTTTTTTAGTGTTTACAGTGTTTACACCCATTGTTTTAGTGTTTACACCGACTTGGGTGTCATTTCGGACCCCGAACAATATTTTTTGGTGTACATTTCCGTAAGGGTATGTACATATAACCACACAAACTCACGCCTGCAAGTTTGTGTTAGTATGCACACAGTCTATACGTAATAATACAGTTTAGACATTATAACACATCAATAATGAACGCCTTCTACTCGCAGTATTAATTACGACGATCGCCTGCCTTAGTGTAATTACTTCAAATACGACAACGCTCACTCCTCAAATGTGATAACTCGTTCTTAACCTTCTTAAATAAGGCATTCAATATACGAAAAATTCCATTTAAGAATCGTCTATTTCATAAAGCAGCGAAAGCTGTGTACATAAATGATTACCTACATGATATCCGTACATCATATAATCACTCATACAGATCGTCGGGGTACAGGTATAAGCTGCGTAAAGCGCGAGAATGCGCTTGTGCCAGAAACGGTTGAAGGGAGGGGTACACCAATAGCCCCCCCCCCCCCCCCCCCCCCCCCCCCCCCCCCCCCCCCCCCCCCCCTTCCCCCCCCCGGGGCCCCCCCCCCGCTTCATCTTACCGCCCCCCGGGGGGGGGCGCGCGGCACGAGATGGAAACGTAGATTGCGCATTCTTCTTTTCCCCTTCTCTCTTCCTCATTGCACTCTTCGACTTCGTTTCTGTTTCATCTTTTTATATCCTGCTTTCTCTCTCTCTCTCTCTCCCCACCGCGCCGTCTCTCTCGCGTGCATATTCCACTTTTTCTTATTAACGTAACCCCTTCTTTTGTCTTACTTTTGCGTATTCTTCATTCTTTTTCCACGTTGTTCCAATTTTGTTATCCTTATTGTCAGTTACGTTGTCTTTCTCGTCAGAAAAAAAATTATAAGGGCTTCTGCATACATTTTTATTTCTATTTATATACAGATATATATTATATAGATTTTACGAGTACCTTATTTTCAATTTACTGTGACTGCCAACTTCCCATTTCGAATCTCTCATTAATTTATCTTTCCATCATTATCTGGAGATTTCGATTTTATCTTTCAATATTCGTCCTTATTGTCACAAGTGATATATTTTCCTGTTATTTAGTTACATATATTAATTGCATAATAAATTCACGCTGTATTTGCTTTACAAAACAGATAAAAAGTATTCAAACAAAATTGTGAACTCTGTATTAGCCGCCTGTGCACTGAAGTGTGTATATATATGAAATATATATATATATATATATATATATATATATATATATATATATATATAGTATATTTATAAAACTCTATTTGACACTCGTTAATAAATAAACTATATACTTTCTTAACAAAAAAGATTAGTTGCATGTATTGTATATATTATAATATACTAATGAAGTATTCGGTTCTCCATGAGATAACGTTGAGGCATCCATGCGTACTCTGTACAATCAAATTGTAAATTCAAAATTGTATTAAAGCCATGGAATCGACCAATTTGAGAAATTCGTCATTTAAGCTTCTATTAATATACTTTATATTCACTGTCGTTCTCTCCTTATCCATTTTTCCTACATCTACGTTATGCTGTATATAAGGTAAAAATAAAAAAAAAATGTGGCCTAATATACTTTCGATTTTTAAATTATTTTTTGTTATAGTATTTTTTCACCTTCACAAGATTATATTATATACATTCATTTCCATATCTATACAGTGGTCCCATTTTTCGTGCATAATATTATCACAGTTCTTTCTTTGCTATTGACCGCATCTTTAGGAACAATCTTACGCACATCAGGCGCATTCGACCGCAAATCGACCCGTGCAGTTATCTTTTAAGTATAGGCACATCGTTTTTGCTCTCATTATACGTAAAAGATGATAAAAAATAGTCATACGTAAGAGATGTGTTAAACGGCACAAAATACTTAAAACTAATGTTATTTTCAAAATTTCCATCAAAACGCACAAATCTCCAGTTTTCAATTTTTTGTACAATAAGATCAAATTTATAGAAAAAAAAAGTTACTAAGGGTATTTCTGTTGGTTCTTATACTTAGTTGGAATAATGATGTAAACTTGAGAACCGAAACTTAAATTTGAAAACGGTCTTACATTTCTTATGTATATAAAAATTTTGATTGAAATTTTGAAAATAAATTTAGTCTTAAGTATTTTGTGTCGTTTGAAATATTCCATTTGTAATTTTTTGACTCCGAATAATTCCAGTACGATTTTTCCGAGCGTTTTTTTTTTTTTTTTTTTTTTTTTTTTTTTTTTTTTTTTTTTTTTTTTTTTTTTTTTTTTTTTTTTTTTTTTTTTTTTTTTTACGATAACGCTGAAAGTCTACAAGATTAAAGACCCCGTTGGAATGGAAAATATCAATGTCAATGACATTATTTCCTGGATCGGAATACTTCCCTGGCCCATAATACGTACGGCAAACAAGTTGTGATAAAACGTTTATCAAATTTATTCTATCGACACGTGCTTGACATATTTAGCCATATAGCAGTAGTAGTTTTCCATCTCTTTCTTCAACAGTTGTTGCATTTAATGCTATTTATATCACTGAATATATATAGTTTTTCGAATGCGTGCGAAAAATATAAAGTCCATGCAGGGAAGTATAATGAAGAAAAAAAAAACGAAGTAATTACATCAAGTGATGAACTGTATGAAGGAATAGAATTATTCATTACGCCTTTTCGTACATTAATTTTTGTTTCTCCCTTATTCTTTCTGGCTCTTCGTTAGATCCTTCTTTTATATCATCGTATTTGCTGCCACTTGTTGGGTTGTAATTGAATGTGATACATCAATTATTACTGTACATACCAGCGGTGCAATTTTTTATTTGAAGTATCGGCCCCATGCCGCATCACGGTTATTTAAAGATAGATAGCGCATTATTAATCTCTTACAATCTTTAATATTTAGCAGATAATCGTCTTCCACGTTTTTACGACCTGACGAAACTGACTTTTACTATACGCTGCAGAAAGTGAGCCCTTAATGGATCACAAGATACAAATTAACAATTATGTGATTTTTTTAATATTCCTGTTTTATTATTTTTTTTTTTTTTGTCTTCTACCCAATCATTTCTTGTAAAAGCGAATTGTTCAAAAATGCAGGAGTATTTTTAGTAAAAACGCAAATCATTTCCTCCGTCTAATTCCAGAAACATCAATATAGTACGTTGGCGACATTCATATTTACCATTCATGCTTTCTTGGCCTATTGTATTACGACATGTATTTAACGTTATACAAGCGAAACTAATTTGTATTGTCGTATCGCTCTTAGCGAGTGCTTTCTACGAGTGAATGATAATTTTCCATTCTTACGGTTTGCATACTGATGGTCGAGAGTTTTGCCCGGCGGGTCGAAAGCTCGGAAGAAATTGCAACAAATCAACATCCCCAACTTATCAATCACGCAAGGAACCGACGATTTCCCCTCGGAGAATAGTCACTTACTTATGCTCGCCTCGACGTGACGAGAAGCGACGAATTGAAGATTATGCGTCAGTAACGTCTAGACGCTGTCTCGTCAATCTGCTACGCAACCGTTGCGTTATCCAATTGAACGATAATAAGCGTGCCTGCGCGTCGGCAGTAACGGAAATAAGTATTATCCCGCGGCAAGTCTCGCAGCGGTTACCGAAGGATCGAAGTCGGAGGGCTTATTTCTTCGAGGATGGGCAAGCAAGTCGTATTAAACGACGAATATCTATCGTGACACTGACGATGGGCTCGTTTGCGTCATGAAACGATAGTTATGTCATGTATGGTTTATTTTTCATCCGATGCGATAATTATTACATGCACGCTTAGTTTTGCACGTGCAGAAAAAGAATTCAACCGACACCACTAAAGAGTGTAATAACATTGAATTCAGGATTAAACCTTGAATTTCTTGCTTTTTACTTGTCGATACGTATTCAATTTTTGTTTAATCGCCGAGTAACCACTTGAAATAAATAGCGTTGGTTTTATTCTGGAATAAAACATTAATTCATGTTATTTATAATACATGTTATTTATTCTGGACATTATAATATATCAACCGTGCAGGACTATAATTGTTATATTTTAGGCAAATAAACTGTTAGATTCATTTGGTGAAGTTGCAGGAAATCCTTTTCTTGAGAATAAATTGCCATTGATTTTAATCACTCCATTTTACAAAATGTTTCACTATTTTTTAAATTCAATCTTTTGATCTTGAACGAATTTTACTTAATGGGCGAAAGAAATGAGAAAAGTTCAATCGTAAATAAACGTTCAGTAACTGAATTTTGGCCTTTTTTATTTTTGAAAGTATAAAAATCCCTTTTCTTGTCAACAACAATACAACTAAGAATATATTTAAAAGAAAAGTCTAATAAAGTATTTTTCCCAGACCTCATTTTCAGGTATCGGCTCTCCTTAAATTCGACGAAGAGATACTTTCAGTACTATACGTTATTCGTATTGGGTTTGACGTATTACGTGTACGATTCCAAATTGCAGAGTGCTATATTTAAACAATTAGAAGGCATCTGGAAGGAGAGTGTTTGATGCTCAATGCAAAAGAGATGAGAAATTAACTTATATGGATGCAAAATGTTAGAATAATAAAATACAAAGTTTAAATAGTTTTGCTCAAAGGTCATTTCCAAACGTTACATAAATGCAAAAAGAAACAAACATGGAGAGAGTTGAAAGCTTGAAATGTACACATTTTTTAGGGTTAAATGTACACATTTTATATGTCGCTTTCGCTCTAAAATAGTTCACATATTAAAAATTTGTTTTATTATAATAAAAATGCGAATGCATATTTAATTTCTTTAACGAATTGATTCAATATTTAGATATAATGAGCACCATTGTGAAATTAAATTAAATTCTGAAGAGTGTTATCAAAATAGCTGAAAGGAAAATTTTGTATCAACTGACCGTAGAAAGAAATACTTATCATATCTAAACATAGATAATCTTAAATATTTACAACTTTTAGAGAAGGGACCTTTATCGGCCTTGTTTTTATATTAATTTGTCATTGCTCACCCCACGCGATACTCGTACGTTGACCAAGCCAGCGAGCCACTCGATTCCTTATTCGCATGCTGCTGTGGTATCTCATCCGCTAATATATTGGATTATCAAAATCCAATATATTGGAATATCAAAATGCATATACAGAGTTTCATTTTGGTAAATATAATATTCCAACATTTAAATTTTACCTATTTGAGTTTAAAATAAAAGAATGATCACTTTGCAATAAAATTATATGCATATACAATTTAAATGTATCTATATATCTGTGCGTAATCCATAGTTAAAAATGAGATCAGTTTACGCCGGAAATTTTTTCTGGGCTTCTTTATATTTTAAGCATACAGAGGGAAAAAATGTGGGCAGAAATTTGCGATATTTTATCTCATTTGCAATGAAATGATCGCAATTAGATTGAAAGAAAGTCAGAGGCTTATCACTACGTTTATCACTCAGCAGTAAGGTAATAATTAAGATGACAATAGCTCGCAACTGAAGCACACATATGTCCTTGAATGATCATAAAGTAATTTCAAGGACGAGGAACAATAGATACAGTGTTTAGGATTCTCGAGAGGTTTCCATCATTTCGCTCATTTCTAATTCTTTTCTCGATTCTCTATTTGACAGTAATTCACGAGGAACCGCGCGCAATGTTCTTTTTTTTGCCGACATCACAAAATAAAAAGATGAGATTCAGCTGAGTCATGAATTTAAATATTTGTGTTTAGTTTGCATTGGGAGAAGATTTACCAGAATTACGAGCGTGTTTCTAAGCAAATTTGTTATATACGTCACTCATATGTGCCAATAGTTGAACGATACTTTTGGACAAAAAAAAATTTTTTTATCTCTTGTTTAAAAAATCTCGTAATAATACCTTTATGTCAATCGTAATTTAAAAAAAAAAAATCATTTGTTTCTTCATATTTTCATTCAACTTGATCGATTCGAACTTCAAGAACAACATGATTTTTTTTTTAAAACACGCAGTTCGATGCGCCGGAAGCTGTGGTTGACGACAGAATTGTTTCGAAAACAAAATGGCGGCTCACGGAATGAAAAACCCTTATATTTTTAGCCATTTCACGGTTATCTCACGAA